>MCJB01001291.1:0-15781 GCA_002018475.1 Nicotiana obtusifolia | reverse complement strand
CAATCACAAGGAGTCGAAGATCATCTTCAATAAAGAATTGGAATCTTGAATTTGGTTGCAAAGCGAGGTAAATGTACGGTCTAACCTCAGCTTGAGGGATTAGGAGTTGTGTAGTATTTGTTAATTACTTCTAGTTGAGTACGACGTATAGTCATGGTGACGAGTATCTATACGTTGGTGTCGAGCATGACCGTGAGTCTTAAATTGATAGTTGTCGTGTCATTCTTATTCCTCTCTTTGTTTTATTATTATTTTTAACTGTTGCTTAGTGTTAAAAATATATTTATATGGTAGTCCATTTCTTAAACTCCTAATGTTGAATCTTCATTTTACAGTTTATTTTGTACTAGCTTTGAGATTATGCTTGAATAAATTGTGGCAGTATTAATAATATTGCATGTGCTGGTATGTTTCTTTTGGTTTGAAACTTCAGTGTCTTTGGATTTGAAGTTTCGAATACTGTGCATATACTCTGTCTTTGTCTTTTCGGTCTTTTAATTTTGTATGTATTTGTGTGTTGGAAATGTTTAAATTGATGTTTATCTTATTTGGGATTGTCTTCTGTAGTTTAATTCTTTCCTTTAAATTTTTTTTATCTCGATTTTGATGTCATAGATAGTACGTGCAAGTAACTATGCTTAGTTGAATACCTATTTGCTACTAAAGTTAAAAATTATTATTAGAAGTATTTTAGTATACAAGTAGTGGGTTGTGATTATTTTATCTTCTGTTAGTACTTAACTGATTCATTACTTAACTATTTTACCTGTTTCTTTTATGTAGTCCTAGAGACAGTATTTTGTTACTTCTTTCATACCCCTTATTTGTAGTACTCTTAGACAGTCTGTGAAGCTGTGACACCCAATCTTTGGTAGTTAAGTTATGGAGATTTTATTAGCGGTGTTTTAAAGTCTGAAATTTTTATTCCGCTCGTTAAGTTATGCTGTTATTGCATTTAAGTTGTAATGAAATTAAAAATAAAAACAAGGAAAATAATTAGGTTGATTGGCTTGCTTAGCTTTCACTAGTATGCGCCATCACGACTCCCGAGGGTGGGAAATCCGGGTCGTGACAGGTTGGTATCAGAGCCCTAGGTTACATAGGTCTCACAGTTCACAGACAAGCTCGGTAGAGTCTGAGGGATCAGTACGGAGACGTCTGTATTTATTCCCTAAAGGCTATAGAGTTAGGAAAAAAACTTCACATTTGTTCTTTCTTATCGTGCGGTTTTGTTTCCCAATGCTAATTGAATTCCTATCATGTTCCTCACAGATGGCGAGAACACGCGCTTCCTCATCTACTGCTCAGCAGCCCGAGTCCTCAGCAAAAGTTCCCACGAGGGGCAGAGGGCGAGGCCGAGGTCGTGCTAGGGGCCGAGGCAATGCTAGAGGCCGAGGTAGGGGCAGGACTCAGCCTCCTACAGCAGCACCAGTGGCGGAACCTCAGATTGATCTTGATGAGGAGGTTCTGGCCCCAGCAATTCTGGTGGGCCCAGCTCAGCTCCCAGAGGGGTTTATTGCTACCCCAGTTCTTCAGGACGCTTTGGTCCGATTGGTGGGTCTTATGGAGAATGTCACCCTAGCAGGCTTACTCCCTGTAGCCCCAGCCACTTCTCAGGCTGGAGGAGGGACTCAGACTCCTACTACTCTTACTCCGGAACAGGTAGCTCCCCAAGTTCAGGTTCCAGCGGTTCAGCCAGTTGTGGCAGTTCAGCCGAGTACCGTTGCTCAGACTGGCAATGGAGCGGCTATGTCTGCCGATGCTTTGTGGAGACTGGATAGATTCACCAAGCTATTCACTACCACTTTCAGCGGTGCTTCTTCGGAGGATCCCCAAGACTTCCTATATAGCTGCCACGAGGTTCTCAGGAACATGGGTATTGTTGAGACCAACGGGGTAGATTTTGCTACTTTTCGTCTGTCTGGATCCGCCAAGACTTGGTGGAGGGATTATTGCCTAACTAGGCCAGCCGGTTCGCCATCTTTGACTTGGGAACAGTTTACAGAGTTGTTTCTGGAGAAGTTTCTCCCCGTCACTCAGAGAGAGGCTTATCGGAGGTGGTTCGAGCGCCTTCAACAGGGTTCCATGACGGTTACCCAGTATGAGTCCAGGTTCATCGACTTGGCTCGGCATGCTCTCATCATACTCCTACAGAGAGAGAGAGGGTGAGGAGATTTATTGACGGTCTTATCCAGCCAATCCGTCTTCAGATGGCTAGAGAGACTGGGAGTGAGATTTCCTTTCAAGAGACGGTCAATGTAGCCCGCAGAGTTGAGATGGTTCTGTCGCATGGAGGTAGTCATGGGTTGGATAAGAGACTCCGTCATTCAGGCAGATTCAGTGGTGCTTCGTCTGGAGACAGAGATTCATATGGGAGAGGCCATCCTCCTAGGCCCTTCCAGTCAGCTCTTTAGGTTTCTCATGGTGCTTCAGGTAACCGCGGTCCTCAGATACAGTGTCTTGATCAGCAGCCCATCAGTGCACCACCGCTTCAGAGTTTCCAGGGTCGACAGCCAAGGGCTTGTTTTACTTGTGGCGACACGAGGCACGTTTCTAGGTATTGCCCTCGAGCTTCGGGCAGTTCTCCGCATCGGAGTTCTCGTGCTATGGTACAGGCACCAGGTGTTTCGCAGCTCGCCCAGCTAGCTAGAGGTGGGGGTAGAGGTGTTAGAGGTGGGGTTAGAGGTGTTAGAGGTGGAGCTCAGGCCGGCAGAGGTGGGGGCCAGCAAGCAGCAGGCCGTCCCAGGGATGTGGTTCATGGTGGTGGGGCCCAGCCCCGATGTTATGCTCTTCCAGCTCAGCCCGAGGTTGAGGCTTCAGATGCAGTGATTACAGGTGTGGTTCTGGTTTGTGATAGATATGCTTCAGTATTATTTGATCCAGGATCTACCTACTCGTATGTTTCATCTTATTTTGCACTGTATCTGGTCATGCCTAGTGATTCATTGAGTGTTCCTGTTTATGTGTCTACCCCGGTGAGTGATTCTATTGTGGTAGATCGAGTCCATCGTTCCTGTGTTGTAGTGATTGGGGGTCTTGAGACTTGTGTAGATTTACTGCTTTTAGACATGGTTGATTTTGATGTTATATTGGGTATGGACTGGTTATCGCCTTACCACGCTATCTTGGATTGCCATGCCAAGACTGTGACCTTAGCTTTACCGGGTATGCCTCGTTTGGAGTGGAGAGGGACTCCTCGTCATTCTACCCGTAGCGTTATCTCTTATGTGAAGGCTCAGCGTATGGTCGAGAAGGGGTGTTTGGCCTATCTGGCCTATGTTCGTGATTGCAGTGCTGAGGTTCTCTCTATTGATTCTGTGCCCGTGGCTCGTGAGTTTCCCGAGGTTTTTCCTTCCGACCTGCTGGGAATGCCGCCCGATAGGGATATTGATTTCTGCATTAATTTGGCTCCGGACACTCAACCCATTTCTATTCCACCGTATCGCATGGCCCCACCAGAGTTGAAAGAGTTGAAGGAACAGCTGCAAGACTTGCTTGAAAAGGGATTCATTAGACCCAGTGTTTTGCCTTGGGGTGCGCCGGAGCTGTTTGTTAAAAAGAAGGATGGGTCAATGAGAATGTGTATTGACTACCGACAATTGAACAAGGTTACAATCAAGAACAAGTATCCATTACCGAGGATTGATGATTTGTTCGATCAGCTTCAGGGTGCCAGAGTATTTTCAAAGATTGACTTGAGATCTGGCTACCATCAGTTGAAGATTAGGGCATCCGATGTCCCTAAAACAGCTTTCCGCACTCGGTATGGACATTATGAGTTCTTGGTTATGTCATTCGGGTTGACAAATGCCCCAGCAGCTTTTATGGATTTAATGAACCGAGTGTTCAGACCTTATTTGGACTCGTTCGTGATAGTCTTCATTGATGAAATTCTGGTATATTCCCGCAACCAGGAGGAGCACGAGCAGCATCTTAGAGTGGTTCTTCAAACTCTGAAGGATAGTCAGCTGTATGCCAAATTCTCAAAGTGTGAGTTCTGGTTGAGTTCGGTTGCATTTCTGGGTCATGTTGTATCAGTAGAGGGTATTCAGGTTGACCCGAAGAAGATTGAGGCAGTCAAGAACTGGCCTAGACCAGCATCAGCTACAGAGATTCAGAGTTTCTTGGGATTGGTAGGCTACTATCGTCGGTTCATGGAGAGGTTCTCATCTATTGCAGCCCCGATGACCAGGTTGACCCAGAAGGGTGCTCAGTTCAGGTGGTCGGATGAGTGTGAGGCGAGCTTTCAGAAGCTCAAAACAGCTCTGACCACGGCACCAGTGTTAGTTCTACCCACAGGTTCAGGACCTTACACAGTTTATTGTGATGCCTCTCGTATTGGGCTTGGTGCAGTGTTGATGCAGGAGGGCAAGGTCATTGCCTATGCTTCGAGGCAGTTGAAGATTCACGAGAAGAACTATCCGGTGCACGATCTAGAATTGGCAGCCATAATTCACGCCTGAAGATTTGGAGGCACTATTTGTATGGCGTGGCGTGTGAGGTGTTCACGGATCATAAGAGTCTTCAGTATTTGTTCAAGCAAAAGGAGTTGAATTTGAGGCAACGAAGGTGGTTGGAGTTGTTGAAGGATTATGATGTCACTATCTTATATCACCCAGGAAAGGCCAACGTAGTGGCAGATGCCTTGAGTAGAAAGTCGACCAGTATGGGCAGTCTCACTTATATTCCGGTTGGCGAAAGGCCACTTGCTTTAGATGTTCAGGCTTTGGCCAATCGGTTTGTGAGATTGGATATTTCTGAACATAATGGGGTATTAGCTTGCACGGTCGCTCATTCTTCGTTGTTGGAGCGTATACGTGATCGACAGTTTGATGATCCCCATTTGTGTGTCCTTAAAGACACGGTGCAACGTGGAAGTGCCAAGCAGGTTTCCTTAGGTGATGATAGAGTTTTGAGATTGCAGGGTCGAGTTTGTGTGCCGAATGTAGAAGGACTTCGGGAGTTGATTTTAAAGGAGGCCCATAGCTCCAGATATTCTATTCATCCGGGTGCCGCGAAGATGTATCAGGATTTGCGACAGCATTATTGGTGGCGTAAAATGAAGAAGGATATAGTTGCGTACGTGGCTCGGTGTTTAAATTGCCAGCAGGTTAAGTGTGAGCATCAGAGGCGTGGTGGACTATTTCAGAGGATTGAGCTTCCCGAGTAGAAGTGGGAGCGGATCACTATGGATTTCGTTGTTGGACTTCCGCAGACTCGGAAGAAGTTTGATGCAGTTTGGGTCATTGTTGATAGGCTGACCAAATCAGCGCATTTCATTCCTGTGGCAGTCTCCTATTCATCCGAGAGGTTAGCTGAGATATATATCCGGGAGATTGTTCGCCTTCATGGTGTGCCAGTATCTATCATTTCGGACCGGGGTACGCAGTTTACCTCGTGATTCTGGAGGGCAGTTCAGCGAGAGTTGGGCACCCATGTTGAGTTAAGTACAACATTTCATCCTCAGACGGACGGACAGTTTGAACGGACTATTCAGATATTGGGGGATATGCTCCGAGCTTGTGTTATCGACATTGGAGGTTCGTGGGATCAGTTTTTGCCTTTAGCAGAGTTTGCCTACAACAATAGCTACCAGTCGAGTATCCAGATGGCTCCTTATGAGGCTTTATATGGTAGGCGGTGTCGATCTCCGGTTGGATGGTTTGAGCCGGGAGAGGCTCGGTTGTTGGGTACAGATCTGGTTCAGGAAGCCTTGGACAAGGTCAGGATCATTCAGGATAGGCTTCGTACAACTCAGTCCTGGCAAAAGAGCTATGCAGATCGCAAGGTACGAGATGTGGCTTTTATGGTTGGTGAGCGGGTATTGCTCCGAGTGTCGCCTATGAAGGGCGTGATGAGATTTGGGAAGAAGGGCAAGCTTAGTCCTAGGTTCATTGGTCCGTTCGAGATTCTTGATCGAGTAGGAGAGGTGGCTTATAGACTTGCATTGCCGCCGAGCTTATCAGCCGTGCATCCAGTTTTTCATGTGTCCATGCTCCGGAAATATTACGGCGATCCGTCTCACGTGTTAGATTTCAGCACCTTCCAGTTGGACAAGGACTTGTCTTATGAGGAAGAGCCGGTAGCTATTCTAGACCGGCAAGTTCGTCAGTTGAGGTCGAAAAGTTTTCCTTCTGTTCGTGTTCAGTGGAGAGGTTAGCCTCTTGAGGCATCTACCTGGGAGTCCGAGTCCGATATGCGGAGCTGTTATCCACATCTTTTCCCCGACTCAGGTACTTCCTTCTTCTGTCTGTTCGAGAACGAACGATTATTTTAGAGGTGGAGAATGTGACGACCTAAAGGGTCATCACTTGTTTTTAGATTGAATTCAGTGTTCCGAGACTTAAAAACCTCTGTTTTACCTCACCTCGATTTGCATGTGCAGTCTATATAATTTTTCAGAACGTTTTTACATGAAAAGATTAAAATGTGAAATAGAGCCTTAAAACTCAAGTGAGTTGACTCCCGTTAACATTTTTAGTAGAAGGACCTGTATAAGTGTTTTGATAGTTCAAATAGGCCGTATCGTGATTTAGGACTTGGGTGTATGCGCGGAATCAAAATTTGAGGTCCCGAGATCAAGTTATAGCCATTTTTTTTATATAAAAAAAAAAAAAATATATATATATATACATATATACAAAAGAGTTCTCCTATTAACTACCTAAACATTTTCCCATGACTCCTACTCCCTCACGTCTATTTCCTCACCTCAATCCCTCATTTCCCTAACCCCCTAACTTCACCCATCATCTCACGTTTCTCACCCTTGTTTTATCTCTCTGGCCGCCCCATCTTCTCCCATATTTCCCAACTCCTTCGTCAACCATTAGAGAAGCTAAGGTATGTTTCTATCTTCTTTAAACCTTACTTTTATGTCATTTGTCACTGACACATATATCAACATTTCGTTGGTTACTTTATTCTTCTTTTTTATTGTTTTCAATGGGTACATCAGATTTTATTTTGGCAGAAGCATCTTTATTCTTCTTCTTAGTTAATTGGAAAAAAAAAAGTTATGAGAAGAAAAGTTTTAATCTTTACGTTCATTATTAGATTGGTATATCAGAAATACTTTATCTCATTATGGTTGAAGCTTCTCAAGTATGATTCAGGAGATGCCTTAATCATCTTTTATGAAATTAATGTTGATCCTTTTCCTAAGTGGTTTCGGGTGATTAGAGATTTTTTTTACCGATATTACTCTTTTATCGACGTGAATGAACTCTATTGGTATTTCCTACGCCGATGTTGCTCACGTTAATATATCTGTGGGTTCCTTTCCTATAGTTTTACGATTCTTGGAAAGTTTTTTTTTTTTTTGTTTGCTTCACTATCCTTTTTGTGTTTGTTTAGGATGCAATTTCTATTGTCTCTTTTGTGTAGGTTTAGGATTCAATGTATACTGTTGGTTATGATAACATTGTGTCTTTACTTTGTTTATTTTAAAAAAAAAATTTAGGTCCAAAACAGTTTAGAACAAGGATGAATTAAACACTTCTACAAAAGAAGTTCCTGTATTCTTTACATAAATTGTTCATAGCATTGACGTTCGCATAAATAAATTTACTTGTGATTTAAGGACAGGGAGACTGATTTATCGGAAAATATAATAGAAGGTTTTGAAATTCTGTCGATATCGGAGTTGCTGGAATTTACATTTCGACATTGGAAAGCTTAACTAAGATTTGAAGCTTTCGGACACAAAGTTTCAAGGCGACGGTTTGTTGGAATCTTGAATTTGGTTGAAAAGCGAGGTAAGTGTCTGGTCTAACCTTAGCTTGAGGGTTTAGGAGTTGTGTCCTAATTGTTAATTATATTTATTTATTTATTTTATTGAGAACGACGTATAGGCATGGTGACGAGTACCTATACATTGGCGT
Organism: Nicotiana obtusifolia; assembly: GCA_002018475.1. Taxonomy (NCBI): domain Eukaryota; kingdom Viridiplantae; phylum Streptophyta; class Magnoliopsida; order Solanales; family Solanaceae; genus Nicotiana; species Nicotiana obtusifolia. The sequence goes on along the minus strand of MCJB01001291.1, from coordinate 7,898 downwards.
CGAGCATGACCGTGAGTCTTAAATGGATAGTTTTTGTGTGATTGTTGTTTAAAATTTGCTGAATATTGTTCTTGGTATTTTCATGTGGAAATGGGAGTTCATGTGAGAAATTGTTACGCTAGTTTCTTCTTTACAGTTGTTCTCTTTGTTATAGGTTTAGACTTCTTCTGTAGGTATAAAGTCAGTTATTAAATTGTAAATAGATTAGTTGAATAAGGATTTGTTAGGAGTTAAAGGGTCCAATGTCATATTAGTGGGTCGTGTCTAGACTTAAGACAATGATAATTGGATTGGTAGGTTAATTGTAGATGGAACTGTTTCGGTTGTGGAACCTTAATTATAATCGAGTAATGGCATTAGTTGAGATGAGTAGAGGTTGAGTTGAGATTTGGTTATTGCTGATTTTCCTCTGCCTGAGTGTTTGCTTTATGTTGTTGTTCCCTTGCTGGGAAGTTATTATATTACTTTTGTTCCTTTGCCGGGATTTCTTGTGATTTTTGTGACGATATAATGAAATGGGAGCGGGTGGTACGCCTGCCACAAGAGATAATGAAATGGGAGCGGGTGGTACGCCTACCACATGATATAATGAAATGGGAGCGGGTGGCACGCCTGCCACAAGATATAATGAAATGGGAGCGGGTGGTACGCCTACCACAAGATAAATGAAATGGGAGCGGGTGGCACGCCTACCACAAGATATAATGAAATGGGATCGGGTTGCACGCCTGCAACAAGATGAAACTGAAAGTGAAAGTTGCTTGTATTTCTCTTTATTTGTGTTAAAGTTAAATGGTAGTTTCCTTATTATTCTTTGATGATCTGTTTTATTTGCTACCCCGAAGCATGTTTTCCTTCCCCAGTTTTAATTGTTTAATTACTTCTATCTTTCCGCTGTAGATGTATATATATATATTTATAACTACACATGTCTATCTGGAGTCTGGTCTTAGCCTCATCACTACCTCGTCGGGGTTAGTCCAGGCACTTACCAGCACATGGGGTCGGTTGTGCTGATACTATACTCTGCACTCTTTTGTGCAGATCCCCGCGCTGCAGATTTCAGACCGTAGTGAGCTTCCAGTTTCTTGCTGATCAGGTGACCCGAGGTAGTCCTGCAGGCGTCCGCGGACCTTGGTGTCCCCCGCTATCCATTTTACCTGTTTCTTTTATGTAGTCCCAGAGACAGTATTTTGTTATTTTTTTCAGACCCTTATTTGTAGTACTCTTAGACAGTCTGTGAAGCTGTGACACTAAATCTTGGGTGGTTCGTTAAGGAGATCTTTATTAGCAATATTTTAAGTTTGAAATTTTATTATTCCGGTCACTAATTTTTGTTGTTTTTTTTTTAGTTGTTGGTTTTATGTTGCAATGAATTTAAGAATGGGAACACGGTTAATAATTCGGTTAATTGGCTTGCCTAACTACTAGTAGTAGGCGCCATCACGTGACAATCTTGCTAGATTTTAGATATTTTCTAAATTTCCATAATATTTGATTATCAAATCTTATATCTTTAGAAGATGGTTGAGTCATCATTTATTCTAATATTTCTTGATTAATATCTTCAAAATTTTCATCACATCTTAAACTATTGGTTATTCTATCAAATTGTCCTAAAGAATCCTCCTGTCTTATATTAATATCTATTGATGATTCTCTGTGATTTATATCTACTGCTACATTTGCTTTTATGTTTATACTGGCTCATCTTCAGGATTATATCTCATAGGTTTAATTCTAATAATTTTGTCTTTATCTTTCATTTCTAATTTGGCTTCTATCCTGTTTTTATCCCAAAATTCTAAAGGGTTTTCAGTAAAACATTGTTCTAACTTTTGTTTAATCATATCTATATTTTCTTCTAGTTTATTGAAGGCTATTTGGTATTCTAACAGAAATTCTGCTTCATTTATTGTTCGAGGGTTATCCCAATCTGTATCATATTGCAATAAAGGAGTACTTTTTGGGAAAATTGGTTTGCTTTTATATCCTATATCACCACGCTGGGCTGTGCGGGGTTTAAATTGAATAGGCAATCTTTTTGAATAAGCTGTTTTAAATCGTTTTACCACAATCGTGTGTTGGCATGGAGTTTTAAATTTTATTAGATATAAAATTCTATCATATAAAACACTATGAAACATTTCAAGGAAATTATTTCCTAGTAATACATCTTGTCTAGTATTGTGAAAATAGAATGATGGACATTTGATTAGAAAGTGTCCCAGTAGTATAATCGGTTGAGCTATGCCTCTGGTCATTGTTACAATATTATTAGATATATCTCTTCCCCTGGTAATAGGTAATTCTTGATGGTATTCTTTGGGAAATATTTCTGGTTTACAACAACATTTTCCCGAACCATTATCTATGTAAGCAGCAAAGTACTCTGCTTTATAATCTTTATAGGTTATACCAATTGGTATATAGATACTGTACTGGCTTGTCATTTTGATAAGAAAATTACTTTTTTATCGTAAGTGATCTTGATTCCATGATCGAGTATATCATATGGTTTTACACTATGTAGAAATGTAGTTCCTAATAGTATTTCTAATGTATCATTATGTCCTTCTGGTTCAACTAATAGTCTCATAGGAATTGAATTATTTTCAAATTTTATAATTGTTTCTATCATGTCTTCTATTTCATGCATATCTCCATTAAAATTAGTATATTGATGTTTATCTGTTAATTTATATTTTTGCAGGTTATTACAAAGCTTGTGGCTAATGTAATTACCACTGACACCTGTATCTATTAAAATATTTATAGAAATAAATCTTATACCATTAAAATATTCTCCCTTAATCTTACAACTTTTTATTTCATCATTTTTTGCTTCTAGGATTGGTCCTATAAATCTCTCCGATTGAGTTCTTCTTATTAATGCTAAAGGATTTACAACTCGAGTTTCGCTAAAAGATGATCGAGCCAAATCTTGTTGATTATATAAAGGTTTTTGCTATAAATCTAGATTTAATGGTGTATCTTCTATTTCTTGTATTTTAGCAATACAAGGCAATTGTACTTGACTTACTTCATCAAATAAGTAGGGATAATCTATTACTTCTTTTATAGCAAAAAAGTTTGAGTGATGAGTATTTGAAATAGCATATGAAATCATATAGGTTATAGAGTAAGGTCTATTATTTTTATGAAAAAATTCTTTTCTTTTAAAATCTTGTATTAAACTTAAAGTTTTATCAAAGTCTTTGTCTAAAAGATGATAGGAAATTCTAGGATATATATTAAACTTAATCTTTCCGTATTGTAAATTTCCTCTTAAAATTCCTAAACAAGCTTCTTCCCTGCTTAGAATCCTATTATCTATTATGGCCAAATCTATTGGAGTATTTAATCCTTCTCGGAAAGTAGATTTTATTATTATCTGAATAGCTCCTATGTGTATCCATCCAAGGGTATTTTTAATTTCTGTTTTTATTTTTCGTAACTTTTCTTGGATATCTTTTTTAGATAATAAAGGTATCATTACTTTATTGGAAGTGATTGAAACTTCCAAAGCTCTTTCTTGAATATTTAATCCATAAAATAGATGATGTTTTCTTTTTCTTAATCCTAATCTTTCGAATGTGTTTACTTTGAATCCTGAATAATTAGTTAAAGAAAACTTTTCCTTTTGTATTTGATTTAACTTTCTTTTATCTATAAGTATATCTTGTTTATATTCACCTATCTGTTCTTCCGTTTCTTCTATTATATCTTGAAATGTTTCTATTTCATTATTCATCTTGACTATCATCTGATGACGAATAATAATCGGTATCTGTTAATATAAATATTGTATCGTCAGACTCGACTTCTTCAAAATTATTTAACTGTATAAATTCTTCTAAATTTATCATTTCTTCAATATCTTCATCAATTTCTATCTTTTTGCTATTATTAGCAAATTTCTTTGGGCATTTATTAGCGTAATGTCCTATCTCTTTGCAATAGTAACATCGACATTCTTTTGGATTTTTCCTTTTATTATTTCTTTTATAAAAGGGTTTTCTATACTTAGTATATCCTTTCTTTTTATAATATCTAGCTTTTCTCTTTTTAAAATATTTCTTTTTAAAGTGTTTCTTTTTTCTATATTTTCTTTTAATTTTCTGATAATAGTAAGGACTTTCACATCCAATCATTATTGGCATTTTGGGGTTATTGCAACATAGAATAGTTTTCTTTCTTAAGCCTTTGGTAGCTTTGGCTAATATAGCATCGGCACACCAAGTGCTTATTTTATCTTTTAAATGAGTTATCCTTTTTCCTAATGTATCGGTTGTTCCTGGATTATACGTATCCATTAATTTTTTACCCCAAGGGTCAGGAATTTTAGTAAAGAACATAGGAAGATACATCTCTGTATTTTTTACTCTATTATAAATATGATAATAATAATCTTGAAAAACATAAATATATTTATCTATTTCGCACATATCACATAATTGTAGTCGTAATAGTGCAATTTCATATTTCTTGATTGTAGCTGGATCCTTTAAAAAATTACCTTCTCCGGCAAATTCTAATCTAATAGTCTCGGCTGATCTCGTGATTAAATTAGCAACATCCATATCTTCTCCATATACATCTTTTCTATCTGGGTCACTTAAATTTTTCTAAAATCTTAAAACACTATTTAATAGACTTCTTTCTATAAAGTGTTTTGTTATTTCAAAATCCATCTTATTTACAGTAACGGCTATCCTTAACGAAGTTTTCCATTTATCTATTGCTTTTTCTATATTATTAATACAATCTAGATCTAGATATATTCCGAAAGGATTAATTGCTTCAGTTTTCATTGATCCTACTGGTGTATGACTATCTTTTGTTTTTAAGACAACATCTATTCCTGCATAGCCTCTTGTTGGTTTATTAAAACTTGTTCGGCTCGTTTCAGCCTGAGTAGGTATTTCTGTAATATTAGGATTAAACTCTACATCTTCTGATTTAACAGTATCCATCTTTAAATTTATCATATCCCCTTTTTCCATTAATTCAGATTTTCCTATTTTTGTAATAAGATTATCGAGTTCTGAATTTTCTGATTCGGAGTTTACCATTTTAAATTATTCCCTCCATATCCATCAGGTATTTTTATTTTAGTAATATGGGATCCTATTATACTCATGTTTTCTTGTTTTATCATCGGTACTTTTTTTTATTTCTTTTTCTTTTTGAAAAATATCTTTTAATTTTTGAATTTCTTTCAATATTGTATTACTAAAATAAATTATCATTCTCTGTATTTCATATAAATCTTGTTCTACCTTTAAAGGTTCATTTTTATCTAATAGTTTAAAATTAGGTTCATTTTCCATTTTATCCTAGACTGACTGTTTGTTTTTTGAAATAATAATGTTTTAATAACCTTATATTGTGTTCTCGTCCCTTTATTTCTTCTTTATAATCTTCTAAAGTCTTGTTAATCAAATTTATTTCTCTTTCTTTACCGAGATATTCTTTATTTTTTTATCACTTTCAAATATTTTTCGAATGCTTCAAGTTTTATTCTATATCTTTTTAATTTCTTATTAAAATCCCAAAATAAAGTATAATCTAGTCTGACTTCTGTGAAAGAGGATAATTTTTTCATTTTATCCTAAACTAGAAGAGTGTATGAAAATCTCATTTTTAATTAATTGTATATTATTATTTTGATCTGTTATGAGGTTATCATGTTCATTTAATAATTCTAATGCCTGTTTAATGTAGTGTATATCTTCTTGATCTTTTATAAATCTATTTAGTAGTTGTATACATTTTTCTCTATTTATCTTGCAAGATTTTAGATATTTTCTAAATTTCCATATTATTTGATTATCAAATCTTATATCTTTAAAAGATGGTTGAGTCATCATTTATTCTAATATTTCTTGATTAATATCTTCAAAAGTTTCATCACATCTTAAATTATTGGTTATTCTATCAAATTGTCCTAAAGAATCCTCCTGTCTTATATTGATATCTATTGATGATTCTCTGTAATTTATATCTACTGCTACATTTGCTTTTATGTTTATACTGGCTCTGATACCAAATGGCGGAGAGGGTCCAAAAAATCGCTGGTTCGAGAGATTAATTATCTGAGTAGGTATATTTTCATATCTAATGATATTTTTATTTTGTTCGATATATAAAATCAAACCACCTGAGGGGGAATATGTAATCTCTAATGTAAGCATGATTTTTGAGGCGAGAGTAATTTTCTTAAGCAATAAAATATTATTATAATTTCTTAACTTAAATAAAAAAGATAAGGGTCCAACATGCTTCCATACCTTAACCTGTTTTGACCGCAAATACTTCGGGTATCCGCCGAGACTTTTACCGGATATTTCAATCCCAACCTGTTACCAGGTAACTTCCCTTGGCGTTGTTCCTTCAGAGTACTACAGTACAGTCTAGTTTCGTTTTCTATCTCTAGACGTAAGGATTAGATATAGAATGGGAGTCTTTTTTTTTTTTTTACAAAAGAAAAGTAATTATAATAATATTAATGCTCAAGAAAATACTCACAAACTTTTTAGGTTTTATTCATATGAAGGATTTTTACAAAGAGAGAAGAGAGAAGAGAAGGCCGTTCCTTTTTTTTTTCTCGATGCCTTCTTTTTACAGAAGGTCTCCTTTTATAGACTTAGGAGACGGACTTCAAAACTTATATTATACTATATTAAAAGATAATGAAAATGACCGAAAATGACTTATCTTACATAGAAAGAAAAAAACAAAACAAGACTAGTAGGTCCCTTTGTCTCTACATTATTATAAAAAACAAAAAAAGCCACATCCTTCTTTTTTGATCGTCCATCTGTCTTGAGTCTTATTCTGAAGATGTTGACATCATATCTTCAGTAATCTTCTCCTTCTTTATTGTACAAAATTCACATGTGCCTTTAGAATGCTTACGCATCTGACATAATCTTTGCTGAGCTTGTGGGCTAGATTTAATAATTCCTTTATCAATTAAATCTATTTTGGTTCGTAAATATCTTTGAGCTGAGGTAGGACTATTTCTTGCTGGGGCAATCATGGTAGAAGAATATATCTTGTTTCCTCCATAAGTTCGAAATCCTTTCTTAAAACTATTTTCCATTGTTCTAAGAACAATGTTTAATCCAATAGCTCTCCGGTAATGAATATCTTTTTCATCAAACTTTTGAAAAATCTTTTCTTGATAATTATTGATTATGTTAAAATCTTCTGACCTTCCAACTTGAATAAAATGATAAGTTAGATATCTTTCATCTTTATAATAATCTGGTCCTGCAGAAATAAACTTTAAGACCAAAATATCTTTTGGTAATATCGTAGGGTTATTGATATAACAATCTTTTACCCCATCTCTTACCCATGATGATAATCTACTGATTTCTGGAAAATTTGGAGTTGTAAGATATATGAATTTATGGCTCCAAAATCATACCAGTATCGTATCTCTTGTGGAGAAGAATCTTGCAAATAATTAATTCGGGGATAAATTCCCGAAAAATCAACATATCTGTTTGGAGTTGTTGTGAGAGAAAATAAATCCCTCATTATCATTTCTTGACTTTCTGCTGGTGACAGCATATCTAATTGTTGTTTAACAGACCCCATCGAGATTCCTCTTGAAATTCCTTGAGGTTGTTGTGGTCTAAAAGACATCTTTTCAAATCTTTCTTCGTCTACTGTGCTGGATGCACTATCTGATTTGGGCTTGTTTATTTTCAACAAGTTAATCTTATCAAAGTTGTCACCATATTGTCCAATTTTGGACATAATCTTTGCACATGTGTCGAGTAATTTTTCAGCAGTTTCTCGATCACAATTGAAATTGGCTATCTCCATAATGTCTGATATCCATGTTCTATGTGATCGAGTTGAGTAATTTGCGTTTGGAGTGG
>MCJB01001290.1:0-22087 GCA_002018475.1 Nicotiana obtusifolia | reverse complement strand
CTAAATATCCAACCTTTCCATTAATGTACGTACGTGACCTATCGTCTTCATACTGAAAGTCCATCATATATCATTGGGTTAAGATGTTCTATAATAACATGTGTTTACCCTTATTACGGGTAACAATTAAATTTGTACGTGGTATTAAGGATATGTGAGTTGGCCTGATACAATTGAAGAATGGACAATAAATAAAGGCTAAATTAAATAAGTGAAAGAGTAAGCAAACCACCAAAGTTAAATGATTCAGCTGTGACGGAATGAACAAGAATGAAATAAGTATCTTATGAAGAAAACAATCAAAATATGCTAACTTTGTATATTGATCGTATCTTGTGTGCCGTATACAATAGGGTTGAATTCTTTATATAGAAGGAGAAAAGAATCCCATACAAGGTAAAAGACTGATTTACAAGGTAAAAATCCCTAAAATCACTGGGTTCAACGTCTTTGCTGATCTGGGCCGTGATTTCCTCCGAGATATTTACAAGTCACGAGATTCCCGGCCCTTACGTTACGCAAATCTGGTATTTTTATCATAAGATATTTTACCCGGGCCGGTTTCGATAATATCACCTCGAACGCTTTGGTTTCGAACTTCATTCTGATGATGTCCGACCCAAGACTTCCCTTCTCGATGTCCCGGCCTTGGCTTATTGGTGGGCGACCTCAATCGACACTGATCTTTGAAACCCAAGACCGGTGCCTCCTACGCACTCGATCGTATCCGACCCCATACAGATAGTCCCCTCGTTTTTTGAAGAGTAATGACAAGAAACGATATGAGCCGCCGCCTTTCAAGATTAGGTTAAGTGGAAACACACTTATAGAGAACGATACGAAGTTCGAAGCGTCAAATAAGATAACATAAAAATGCCTTGTTGATGGATGCCGGCAGCATGATGACGCACGTGGCCATTATCAAAAAGTTCTTTTCGTGTCCCAGCTGGCGACAAATCCTGTAATTTCTGCAAATACCAATTAATGCTTTCCCATCTCGTGTTTCGAACCGCCGCCTTAGTAGAGTATAAATAGCCCCTTCATTCTTCAATTTCCAAGTTTTGCATCGTTTGAATATTTTCCTGCCCTTGCTTTCTGCAGTTCTGCTCTTCAAGTAAACTTCTTCCATATACTCCGCTTTGCTTGCTTCCCATCTTTTCAAGTCTAATGGCGAAAACATCTAAATCCGTTCCTCAAAAACAACAATCTTCTTCCTCTCAACCCGCTGAAGAACTTGACCCTGCCATTGTTGAGGAAATTTTGGCAGAGCCTCCCCTAAAAGCTTTCATACCGGTCGGATGCTCGGTCGGCTCTGACTTTAAGGTGGAGAAGGCTTCCTCAGTACTGGGTCGGGGCGAACCAGTCGCTAGGTACATTAGCTCAATCACGAACAAAATCCTTGACAGGGTAAAAACGGAATGTAATTGGGTTGGCAAGGATGTGGTAGTCCCCTCTCCGGACGAGGCGATTACCACTCACGTGGAGGGTTATTTGAGCGTTTATACCTACCCCTTAACGTTGGGACCTTTGGACCCCATTATTGTCGCCCTTTGCAAAAGGTATAACGTTACATTGGGTTAGATTCACCCCTCCGTTTGGCGGATAGTTCACCTCTTCCGCTTTTTTGTGAGTAAGGTCGACGGGGACCCCTTCACCGTTGACCATTTACTTCGACTTTACAGTCCCCGAGTCTTTCGAGGGGGACTAATAAAACTTGCTCGCGGGGCCAGCAAAGCCCCGTTTTCGAGCATTGATGAGGACAGGACCGGGGTTGGATGAGCCGATTCATTCGAATAAGAACCTCGAACCTTATCCCTGCAGAAGACATGTCGTTCCCTGAAAAGTGGAACATGGACCGTAAGCATCATTTTCCTATCTAAATTCATCTGTTGTTCTTCCTTTGATGTCTTACTGACATATTTTGTAAGGTGTAGCCGTTTCTCAAATGCCGGCCGCAATTCAACACTTGGATGAGTGGGTCCGGAAACTGGTAGCTCAGAGGACCTACTCGGAGCGCGCTTCGCGTGAAATATCGAAAGGCCTTTGGGAGGCAAAAAATCATGGTGAGCTCAATAATGTTCTTATCCCTTGTCATATGTGATCGGTGCTGCTGATATCTCACTTTCTCCTTTCTTTGCAGGTCTATCGAAGGACGCTGAATTGAGGCCGTCGTCCATCGATGGGGAGGTTCCCTGTCCTTCCCCTGTTTCGGAGAAGGAGGGAGAGAAGAAAAGAAAAGAAGTCCCCGGTCCCTCAGAGCCCGAGAAAAGGAGGGTTAAGAAGAAAAGCATAGCTTGCAGGCCTAGAATCGCCGACCTGGCTATTCGGCTGAGCGACGACTCCGAGGAAGATAGAAACCTCGGTACTTTAAATAATGAACCAACTCGGATTGTTACAACCCGTAAATTCGTACATTAAAATGCACTGTGAAATAGCTCACATATGAGGACCGAGAATCCGGAAAATGGTTTAAAGTTAAGGAAAAGAACAAAGGTGTCGCATAGCTAGATATGCGGACCGCAAAGCACAAATGCGGACCGCATATCCAACATCAGGGTCGCAAATTGAGACAGAGTTCTGGGCTGAAATTGTGTCAAATATGCGACCAGTATGCGGACCGCATAATGCAAATGAGGACCGCAAATATGATACCCTCCATCGCAAAATGGAACAGAGTTCTGGGCTGAATCAGTGTCTAAGATGCGACCAGAATGCGATCGCATTGTTGAAAATGCGAACCGCAAATCTGGCCCTTCTGTGTCGCATAATGCAACAGATTTCTGGGGTGAGATCTGCGACCCGAATGCGAACCGCATACCCTGTTTGCGGTGGGTATGCGATCGCAAACCTGAAATTTGTCAGGTACGTGTGCCACTTATTGCCAGGCCTATAAAAGGGACCCAAACCCGTCCCTTCTTTATTTTTCTAAGTCCCAGCATAGTAAAAAGCCCCAAACGACCCCTCTCAAAGCCCTCATATCAAAATAACCAAATCTCTCTCTTCCAAACTCTAAATTGAAGAAGGGAAGCAAGAAATTGAAGAGCTAAAGGAAACCCTAGCTGAGTTTCCCCCTCCCTTGAAGCCCATTGGAGGCAAAGACCTAGAAATTGAGGAATCGAAGAAGAGGGTCAAATAATTCACATGCAAGGTAAGTTAATACTCCCTTTCATGTGGTTTTCCCTTAAACATTCATGATAGGGGGGTTGCATGTCTGTAAGAACTTATGGGGGTATGACTAGAAGCCATGAAATCGAAATAAGTAGGGTTAAGCGAAATGGGTCATGGCTATTACGGGCTGTAAATGAGTTTCATGTGCTATAAATACGATTAATGAAGTTTAGGGAAGAAAGGGTGCAAAGAACCACCGCATAAGTTTAGGGAAACCTTGGTTAATGATAGCTATCAAGCGTAGTGAGTAACCATTGAGCTATTCTTTAATTGTAGACTAAAGAATTGTGGCAAATTGCGTAGCTTGAGAATCGACGCAATAAGTACCAGGTATGTGAGACTATACCGTTCTTTCTTTTGCACGATACAATGCCACGAATGAGCCCCAAAGAACATTCTATTCTTAGAAGCTAGTGTTGCTTATGTTGTTCTTCCCTCTATGGAATGATTATTCCTTCTTCATGGTAACAATGTTGATGGAAATCCTTGAGTCTTATAACTATCGTGTTTAAAAAAAAGAAGGTATTCTTAATTACATGAGAAAGAAGGGATAATAAATGTAACAAGTCGAGAACACAAGTTCATAAATAAGCTCGCAATGTATTACGTGTATATATACATGTGCATGATCGAATTCGTATGACCGAGCCTAGTACGGCCGGGTATGAGCCCACAGAGGCATATGTTATGACCGAGCCTAGTACGGCCGGGTAAGGCATGCCATGAGATGATACTGATGAGCCCACAGAGGTGTATGACGATAAAGAGCCCATGGAGGCGTACGTGATTGTGTGGTAACGTGTATGTAAACGGTTTCGGTAACAGTAAATGTATATGAAAATGACAAGCCCACAGTGGCGCAGATAGTGGGTTAAGGTAACGATTACGTAATGCATTCGGTAACATAAATGTACATGAAAATGGCAAACTCGCAAGGGTGAAAGTGTAATACTGTAATGATGGAAATAGGCATTATAACAACAATGTCACAGAGGTATGTAATTAGACGTAAATATTACAACATGTCATGGTTAGCTACCCTCAGAGGCAATTACTTTGCTATGAGTTACATGTTTCTATCTTGATGCTTATATTACTACTCTTATATTGTGTTTCCTGTCTTACATACTCAGTACATTTTTCGTACTGACGTCCTTTATTTTGTGGATGCTGTATATCGTGCTGCAGGTCCTAATAGATTGACAGACGGAGCTCCGCCATCGCAGTAGGCTACCAGTTCAGTAGACATAGCAAGATTCATCTTTCGGACTTGCTACAGCTTTGGTATGCATTTTGTATAGGCATTTGGGCATGTCGGGGCCCTGTTCCGACATGGGATGTTTAATGTCTGTTCTTGTAGAGGCTCAATAGACAATGTCAGTAGTGTATAGACAAATGTTGGTTATGTATGGACAGGTGTCAGGGTATATACACGTTTTGTAAATTTTATGCCTAAAACACAGTAATACGCTTCCATGGATATGTGTATGTATGTATGTGCACGAAGTGTGTCTCCAATGAAAGGTCTAATTAAACGATCTTTTTGTTTTGAAATAACAAGAAAGAAAGCAAAGAAAATAAGTTAGCTGCAATGAAGGGTCCGCCGGTACTTTGCGAGCAGGGTCCGGTGCCCGGTCGCGGCCCGCCGGGCGGGTCATGACAAGAGTGGTATCAGAGAAGGTCGTGTCCTAGGGATTGTCTATGAGCCGTATCTAGTAGGGTCTAGATTATGGGTGTGTTGCGCGCCACATTTTATAATCAGGAGGCTACCTGACATTTAGGAATGTTACCTTCTTTCTAAATCTAGATCGTGCATAGAGCTAAGTCGTAAGTGTTCATCTCTAATACTTGCCTTGTTTTCCTACAGCGATGCCTTCGGCTAGGAAGCAAGTCGATAGTAGACGGCTCAATATAAATGCCGGAGAGGGGACCAGTCAGGTGCCCCACACGGTGGAAGGCCAAAGCGAGACGCCTTCTCAGACTTCCTCTACTCCTCCTCCTCCAGAGGATATTAGAAGCCGCCCAGCTTCCCCAGTCCCTTCTTCTGATGCTACAAACCACGACCTGAGGACTGCGGTGCAGTTGTTGACTAGCCTGGTAGCTTCTCAGGCTCGGAGACAGAATACCGGTACTGTTGAGAGACCGGTCAGCACGAGGGTCCGTGACTTCATCAATTTGGATCCTCCAGTGTTTACCGGGTCGGATCCTAAGGAAGACCCGCAAGATTTCATTGATCAAATACACCGCACACTGCGGGTTATGCATGCTAGTGACACAGAGGCGGTAGAACTGGCTTCTTACCGATTACGGAACTTAGCAGTGTTCTGGTATGACAGTTGGGAGAGATCCAGGGGTCCCAATGCTCCCCCACCCATATGGAATGAATTCTCTGAGGCGTTCCTTCGCCACTACCTGCCAGTTGAGGTACGTCGAGCCAAGGCCGATAAGTTCTTGAACCTTAAGCAGGGAAATATGAATGTACGAGAGTACAGTATGCAGTTTGACTCTCTGGCAAGGTATGCTCCCCACATGGTGGCAGAGATGAGCGACAGGGTTCACTTGTTCGTGAACAGATTAGGACCGCATTTGATAAATGAATGTACAACGGCCTCCTTGATAGAGGGCATGGATATCTCCCGTATTCAGGCCTATGCCCAGACCATAGAGGATCGTAAACGCCAACAAAGGGCGGACAGAGAACAGGAGAGGACCCAACATAGGAGAACAAGAGTCGCAGGGTATTCTGGTGATTCCAAAAGTAGTGTGAGGCCCCACTCTTCAAGGAGCTCGACACCACCTGTGTCTAGTGCCCCTCGACAGTTTCAGAGCTCGCGGGCATCAAGCTCGCCATATCATAGGGCTACCAGTCAGATGAGATCCTCCATGCCTCGTTGTGAGCAGTGCAGCAGGACCCATTTTGGACCCTGTCGTCGGGGTTCGGATGGATGTTATTATTGTGGACAGCCCGGTCACATGATGCGAGACTGTCCTTACAGGAGGGATGGTGGCATGGCTCACCAAACTGGATCTGCTGCTGGTTCTTCCTTATCTATTCGACCTACAGTACGGGGTCCTCAGCAGCCAGCAGTTCGTGGAAGAGGCAGCGGTGCTATGCCGGGCCCAAGCGGTGTTCAAAACTGAATATATGCTCTAGCGGGCCGACAGGACCTTGAGTTATCTCCGGATGTTGTCATAGGTATATTATCAGTGCTTTCCTATGATGTGTATGCATTGACTGACCCCGGGTCCACGTTATCTTATGTTACACCCCTTGTGGCTGACAAATTTGATGTTGCACCCGAATTATTAAGCAAATCCTTTGTGGTATCCACTCCAATAGGAGATTCTGCAATTGCCAGGAAGGTATATAAAGGTTGCACTGTGACAATCTATAATCGTCAAACCTCGGCGGATTTAATTGAGTTAGAAATGATCGATTTTGATGTAATAATGGGAATGGACTGGTTGGCATCGTGTTATGCCAGTGTCGATTGTCATACAAAGGTGGTTAAATTCCAAAATCCTGACGAACCTGTCCTTTAATGGAAGGGGAATGTTGCTACACCGAAAGGTAGGTTTATTTCCTACCTTAAGGCAAGCAAGATGATCTCTAAGGGTTGTATCTACCACCTTGTTCACGTTATGGATGCGGAGGCAGAGCCGCCTATCTTACAGACGATTCCGGTAGTCAATGAATTTCCGGATGTCTTTCCAGATGAACTTCCAGGTCTTCCTCCTGAAAGGGAAATCGAGTTTGGCATCGATGTGTTACCTGATACTCATCCAATTTCTATTCCTCCGTATAGAATGGCCCCAGCAGAATTGCGGGAGTTGAAGGTACAGTTGAAGGACTTACTAGATAAAGGCTTCATTAGGCCTAGCACTTCACCTTGGGGTGCGCCAGTCTTGTTCGTACGAAAGAAAGACGGATCGCTATGAATATGTATCGATTATCGTCAGTTGAATAAGGTCACCATAAAAACAAATATCCACTTCCAAGAATCGATGACCTGTTTGACTAGCTCCAGGGAGCCAAATATTTCTCTAAGATTGACCTGCGCTCGGGATATTTTCAGTTAAGGGTCAAGGAGAAAGACATTCCGAAAACAGCCTTCCGAACCAGATATGGGCATTTTGAATTTCTGGTGATGTCGTTCGGGCTAACCAATGCGCCGGCTACTTTCATGGACCTCATGAACACTGTATTCAGGCCCTATCTTGATGTGTTCGTGGTGGTGTTCATTGATGATATTTTGGTGTATTTCCGCTTAGAGGTAGAGCATGTGGGTCACTTGAGGATAGTATTGCAGACCCTTCGGGACCACAGGTTATATGCAAAGCTCGCCAAATATGAGTTTTGGCTGAACTCAGTGGCATTCTTAGGCCATGTGATATCTGATGAGGGTATTAGTGTCGATACTCAAAAGATCGACGTAGTCAAGAATTGGCCAAGGCCTACTACACCATCGGAAGTCCGTAGCTTCTTGGGGTTAGCAGGATATTATAGGCGGTTTGTAGAAGGATTCTCTTCTATATCCGCGCCGTTAACTAAGCTGACCCAGAAAGCTGCCAAATTTCAATGGACAGATATTTGTGAGCGGAGCTTTCAAGAACTAAAAGATCGATTAACATCCGCTCCAGTCCTTGCTCTTCCCGACGGAACTGAAGGTTATGTGGCGTATTGTGATGCCTCCGGCATAGGTCTGGGATGTGTGCTGATGCAGCATGGGAAGGTGATTTCTTATGCTTCGAGACAGTTGAAGAAGCATGAAAAGAATTAGCCGACCCATGACCTGGAATTGGCTGCTGTGGTATATGCCTTAAAGACGTGGCGACACTATCTATATGGTGTCCATGTCTACATCTACGCGGATCATAAAAGTTTACAGTACATCTTCAGCCAAAAGGAGTTGAATTTGAGACAACGACGTTGGCTAGAATTACTGAAGGACTACGACGTCGAAATACTGTATCATCCGGGCAAGGCCAATGTTGTGGCTGACGCCCTCAATCGTAAGTCAATGGGGAGTTTAGCACACATTGACGCAGGTAAACAAAGTTTAACCAAAGAACTTCATCAGCTGGCCAGTATGCGAGTCAAATTGCTAGACTCCGAAGATGGAGGTATTGTTGTGCATAACACATCTGAATCATCTCTCGTAGCGGAAGTGAAGGCACGGCAATACGAAGATCCCACCTTGATGCGATTGAGAGAGGGCATCCAGCAAGGTAGAATCTCAACATTTGAGATCGCAGGAGATGGAACCTTGAGATGTCAAGACCGATTATGTGTGCCTAATGTAGCAGAATTGCGAGAGAAGATCATGAGGGAAATCCACCAATCCAGATATTCCATCCATCCTGGCTCAACCAAAATGTATCATGATGCCAAAGAACAGTATTGGTGGAATGGGATGAAGAAATCAATTGCGGAATTCGTAGCTCAGTTTCCTAATTGCCAACAGGTAAAGACAGAACATCAAAAACCTGGTGGACTGCTCCAAGATATAGAAATTCCGACTTGGAAATGGGAGGTGATTAACATGGACTTCATTGTCGGATTACCTCGCACCAATCGTAAGTTCGACTCCATCTGGGTGATAGTGGATCGGCTTACCAAGTGTGCTCATTTTCTACCAGTTAAGGCAACCTACACAGCTGAGGATTATGCAAAACTGTACATCAAAGAAATTATTAGGCTTCATGGGGTGCCAATGTCTATTATATCAGACAGAGGAGCCCAATTCACAGCTAATTTCTGGAAATCTTTTCAGAAAGGCTTGGGTACATAGGTGAACCTCAGCACAGCTTTCCATCCGCAAACTGACGGACAAGCTAAACGTACTATCCAAACACTTGAGGATATGCTGAGAGCGTGTGTCTTAGATTTCAAGGGAAGTTGGGATGACCATCTTCCACTTATAGAGTTTGCGTACAACAACAGCTACCACTCCAGTATAAAAATGGCCCCATATGAGGCATTGTATGGGAGGAAGTGTAGATCGCCAATTGGGTGGTTCGAAGTTAGTGAAACTGAGCTGTATGGCCCGGATTTGGTCCATCAAGCCGTTGAGAAAGTACGAATGATACAGGGACGATTGAAGACAGCACAAAGCAGGCAAAAGTCCTATTCCGACGTCCGACGTCGTGATTTAGAGTTTCAAGTTGGTGATTGGGTGTTCCTGAGAGTCTCACCCATGAAGGGTGTCATGCGTTTTGGGAAGAAGAGTAAATTGAGCCCGAGATACATTGGTCCGTATAAAATCCTTCGGCGGATTGGACATGTTGCTTATGAATTAGAGCTACCCTCCGAGATGGAATTTGTCCATCCGGTGTTCCATGTGTCCATGTTGAGGAAATGTATCGGAGACCCTTCTCGGGTCATCCCCACCCAAGACATACAGATCACAGAGGACCTAACCTATGAAGAAGTACCAGTGGCCATAGTGGACCGACAGGTCCGCAAGCTAAGGACAAAGGATGTGGCTTCGGTCAAGGTGTTGTGGAGGAACAAGAATATGGAGGAAATAACATGGGAAGCAGAGGAAGAGATGAATTCTAAATATCCGTACCTGTTCCCCAATGTAAATAATGGTGATGCCAAGGAAATGCATGACGCACTGGAAGGAGAAACGTCCGTACAAGGTAAATAAGAACTTCATTATTTCTTTCCATTTAATGATGGGGTTCAGTGGCGCCCGAACGAAGCCATAAGAGGCTTGGGAATCCTTCCCCTCTACAGTATTACCTATCATCTAATGGCGGCCTGTACTGGCCTCCATAGATCCCTACACTCGGGGACGAATGTTCCTAAGGGGGGGAGAGTGTTACAACCCGTAAATTCGTACATTAAAATATACTATGAAATAGCTCACATATGAGGACCCGAGAACCCGAAAATGGTTTAAAGTTAAGGAAAAGAACAAAGGTGTCGCATAGCTAGATATGCGGACCGCATAGCACAAATACGGACTGCATATCCAACATCAGGGTCGCAAATTGAGACAGAGTTCTGGGCTGAAATTGTGTCAAGATTAGGTTAAGTGGAAATACACTTATAGAGAACGACACGAAGTTCGAAGCATCAAATCAGATAACATAAAAATGCCTTGTTGATGGATGATGGCAGCATGATGACGCACGTGGCCATTATCAAAAAGGTCTTTTCGTGTCCCAGCTGGCGACAAATCCTGTAATTTCTGCAAATACCAATTAATGCTTTCCCATCTCATGTTTCGAACCGCCGCCTTAGTAGAGTATAAATAGCCCATTCATTCTTAAATTTCCAAGTTTTGCGTCATTTGAATATTTTCCTGCCCTTTCTTTCAGCAGTTCTGCTCTTCAAGTAAACTTCTTTCATATACTCCGCTTTGCTTGCTTCCCATCTCTTCAAGTCTAATGGCGAAAACATCTAAATCCGTTCCTCAAAAACAACAATCTTCTTCCTCTCAACCCACTGAAGAAGTTGACCCTGCCCTTGTTGAGGAAACTTTGGCAGAGCCTCCCCTAAAAGCTTTCGTACTGGTCGGATGCTCGATCGGCTCCGACTTTAAGGTGGAGAAAGCTTCCTCAGTACCAGGTCGGGGCGAACTGGTCGCTAGGTACATTAGCTCAATCACGAACAAATTCCTTGACAGGGTGAAAACGGAATGTAATTGGGTTGGCAAGGATGTGGTAGTCCCGTCTCCGGACGAGGCGATTACCACTCACGTGGAGGGTTATTTGAGCGTTTATACCTACCCCTTCATGTTGGGACCTTTGGACCCCATTATTGTCGCCCTTTGCAAAAGGTACAACGTTACATTGGGTTAGATTCACCCCTCCGTTTGGCGGATAGTTCACCTCTTCCGCTTTTTTGTGAGTAAGGTCGACGGGGACCCCTTCACCGTTGACCATTTACTTCGACTTTACAGTCCCTGAGTCTTTCGAGGGGGACTAATAAAACTTGCTCGCCGGGCCAGCAAAGTCCCATTTTCGAGAATTGATGAGGAAAAGGACCGGGGTTGGATGAGCCTATTCATTCGAATAAGAACCTCGGACCTTATCCCTGCAGAAGACATGTCGTTCCCTGAAAAGTGGAACATGGACCGTAAGCATCCTTTTCCTATCTAAATTCATCTGTTGTTCTTCCTTTGATGTCTTACTGACATATTTTGTAAGGTGTAGCCGTTTCTCAAATGCCTTCCGCGATTCAACACTTGGATGAGTGGGTCCGGAAACTAGTAGCTCAGAGGACCTACTCGGAGCGCGCTTCGCGTGAAATATCGAAAGGCCTTCGGGAGGCAAAAAATCATGGTGAGCTCAATAATGTTCTTATCCCTTGTCATATGTGATCGGTGCTACTGATATCTCACTTCCTCCTTTCTTTGCAGGTCTATCGAAGGACGCTGAATTGAGGCCGTCATCCATCGATGGGGAGGTTCCCTGTCCTTCCCCTGTTTCGGAGAAGGAGGGAGAGAAGAAAAGAAAAGAAGTCCCCGGTCCCTCAGAGCCCGAGAAAAGGAGGGTTAAGAAGAAAAGCATAGCTTGCAGGCCTAGAATCGTCGACCTGGCTATTCGGCTGAGCGACGACTCCGAGGAAGATAGGAACCTCGGTACTTTAAATAATGAACCAACTCGTATTGTTACAACCCGTAAATTCGTACATTAAAATACACTGTGAAATAGCTCACATATGAGGACCCGAGAACTCGGAAAATGGTTTAAAGTTAAGGAAAAGAAAAAGGTGTCGCATAGCTAGATATGCGGACCGCAAAGCACAAATGCGGACCGCATATCCAACATCAGGGTCGCAAATTGAGACAGAGTTCTAGGCTGAAATTGTGTCAAATATGCGGCCAGTATGCAGACCGCATAATGCAAATGCGGACCGCAAATATGACACCCTCCATCGCAGAATGGAACAGAGTTCTGGGCTGAATCAGTGTCTAAGATGCGACCAGAATGTGATCGCATTGTTGAAAATGCGAACCGCTAATCTGGCTCTTCTGTGTCGCATAATGCAACAGATTTCTGGGGTGAGATTTGTGACCAGAAAGCGAACCGCATACCCTGTTTATGCGATCGCAAACCTGAAATTTGTCAGGTACGTGTGCCACTTATTACCAGGCCTATAAAAGGGACCCAAACCCGTCCCTTCTTTATTTTTCTAAGTTTAGCATAGTAGAAAGCCCCAAATGACCCCTCTCAAAGCCCTCATATCAAAACAACCAAATCTCTCTCTTCCAAACTCTAAATTGAAGAAGGGAAGCAAGAAATTGAAGAGCTAAAGGAAACCCTAGCTGAGTTTCCCCCTCCCACGAACCCCATTGGAGGCAAAGACCTAGAAATTGAGGAATCGAAGAAGAGGGTCAAATAATTCACATGCAAGATAAGTTACTACTCCCTTTCATGTGGTTTTCCCTTAAACATTCATGATAGGGGGGTTTGCATGTCTGTAAGAACTTATGAGGGTATGACTAGAAGCGATGAAATCGAAATAAGTAGGATCTCGAAGCAGGGGCGAGGACCGGGTCATGCGACGATGTAGGGGAGGCAGTACAAGGAACCTCGGACCTCCCAAACACAATGGACTCTTCCTCTTTCTCAGAGGCAACCCTCAATGAAGCCCGAGCTGCCAGGATGCACACGGCGAGCAGAGGCCCAGTACCGGCCGGAGCCTTCGAAGACTTTTTTGATAGAGTGCCATCGGCTGATACCTTCGAGCTTGAAGTGCCGAGAAAGAGTCCTTCCGCCGAGACGAGCGGGGTATCTATTGGTCTCAAGTTAGTCGATAGATTTCCCGCTCCAAGTTCCAATCCTGATCGGAAGAGGATAGTAAAGTTCACCATTCCCGAAGATGCCAGGGCTTTGGCTGCGCCCGTAGGCGTGGCTAGATACCTTCGATGTTTGGTGACCGAAGAGGATCAGGCTTCAATGGATGCGGTGGACGCGGCCTGTTTATTTTACGAAGATCAACAGGCAGGCAAATAAGGTAAAATTCCTCATAGGCTCTATTTGGCATTCGTTACCTTATTCTTAGACTTGTACTGACTGTTTCATTTTTTCCTCACACTTTGCAGTCTTTGGTGCTTCATCACGAGGCGTTCCTTCGGCAAAGGGAAGAAAAGACACGCCGCCAGTGGCTCGAGGGGGAGATGTCGACTCTTCGAGCCGAGCTGGACTTTATGCGTAAAGAGAATGACAAAACACTCGACCAGTTGGGGCAGCAAATTGACCGAGTAAATCAACTTCGGTCTGGTGAGCGAGGCCAAGGTAGAGAAACCAGTGAATGGAGAGCCAAGGCCGATATATTGACTTCGAATAAGGAAAACCTCCGGGCTCGTGTAGTACCCTTGGAAGAGCAACTTTCAGAGGCACAAGAGAAAATCGGGGTTCTGACCAAGAGCACCGATTCACTTCGGTCCCAAGTCGAGACGCTCACTCTGGATCGGGATGTTCTGGTAAATGAGCTGCAATCAGCAAAATCCGAGATTGCCACGTCCAAAGCCGATGCCGATGATCTGATAGCTCAATACAGAGCTGATGCTAAGGCTGCCCAAGAGCAATCAAAGATCCTGGTCGAATACGCCAAGTGCCAAACCCGTCTTTCCGTCCTCGAGGAGCTACAAGCTCGAGGCTTCGATCTATCTTCTGAGGTCGATGAAGCAGCAAAAATCGAAGCCAATGCAAGAAGGCGGGCCTTCCCTGAAGAAGAAGAAGAAGATTCTGATTGACGCTGCTTGTAATATGATACGACCTTTTTGTAACTTACTTTAGTTTGTATATATAAAAATATTCCCCTTTTTTGTCTGACTTTATTCTGAAATTTTCATATCTCGCAAATTTTCCTGCCTCCCGGGCTTAGCTAGGATTTATTTCACCATAGATTTTCTTCCTCTATGGCCGATCGAATAAGGCCCAACCCTTGAGGGGAGGGGCCGAGATTTGCCCTGATAAGTCTTATTTCTTTCCGAACTCTGTTAATTTGGCAGGAACTTGGTCCGTTAAGGAATTGAATCCGTCTTGACAGGTTTCAACCTGATTCGGCCTTAGCCTTTTACGAATTCGGAGTTGCCTTAATAGGCTTTATTTCTCCCCGAACTTTATTAGTTCGATGCAGCCTTGGCCTATTAAGAAATCGGGATCATGCCTTAGCAGATTTTTTTCCCTTTTGAACTTTAATGATTTGATTTGTCCTTAGCCCTTTTAAAGAATCGAGGTTTTGCCTTGGAAAGTTTTCCCTAAGTAGGTCTTATTTCCCTACGAGTTTTGTTAACTCGATACGGCCTTGGCCTTTCAACAAAATTTGGGGTTCGCCTTAATAAGTCTTATTCCCCTCTGAATTCAGCGCAAATATTTGAACAATGTTAGTTTTCGATAATGTAACAAAAATCAAAGAGGCCCTTAGGCTCAGAAACAAAATATCGGTGCCAAAGAAACTTTATTAGCATTCATACGCTTGTACAACTTTTCTTAAGGGGTAGATCAATCTACTTGGGCACGGTACTTTCGACCGTTTGACCCTTATATTGATTCCTAATGATCTACAAGGAGTCCCCCCGAATTGAAGTAGCTAAGAAAAGATTCGAAGTACACAAGCAATCTCCAGATATTCAAGGTCGATCGAAGTTATGCACCAAATATCATTATCTTCGATGAGCGACCGATCTAAGTTAGAACGATTCCTGGTTGCCTCGTTAAAAACCTTATCGTAAAACCCAGTTTGGGACAAAACTGGTCGAAGGAAAAAAGAGTGCAACGCGTGCTTTCAGTCCTAGTGTCCCGTGCTTCCTGGCTCGAGGTCACTTTATTCGTTACCTACAGATGTTAGTATCATAAAACAAACAAAATGAAAAAAGAAATTTATTACCTTAACAATAGTATCGCTTCAGGTGGCTCACGTTCCAATTATTTGGTAGTTGTTTGCCATCCATAGTTCCGAGCTTGTAAAATCCCTTTCCGGTAATCTTCAAGATAGCGTAGGGCCCTTCCCAGTTTGGTCCTAGTTTTCCTTCGCTCGAATCTCGAGTGTTAGGTGTAATTCTTCTGAGCACCAAGTCCCCAATATTGAAGTATCGGAGATGGGCTCTCTGATTGTAATACCTTTCAATCTTTTGTTTTTGCGCCGCCATCCAAACAAGGGCCGCTTCCCTTCTTTCATCCAATAATTCTAGGCTGACGTTCATAGCTTCTCGGTTCGATTCTTCAGTTGTGTATCGGAACCTAATGCTCGGTTCGCCTACCTCGACTAGTATTAATGCTTCAACACCATAAACTAGGGAGAATGGAGTGGCCCCGGTGCTGGTTTTCTCGGTCGTTCGATATGCGCAAAAAACTTTGGGCAGTATTTCCCTCCATTTTCCCTTTGCGTCGGCTAACCTTTTCTTCAAGTTTTGAATTATGGTCTTGTTGGTTAACTCGGCTTGTCCGTTGCCGCTGGGGTGATATGGAGTTGATAATATTCTCTTGATCCTGTTGTCTTCGAAGAACTTTGTTACTTTGATGCCAACAAATTGCTTGCCATTATCGCATACAACTTCTGATGGTATCCCAAATCGGCAGATAATATGATCCCATATGAAGTCGATCACTTCCTTTTCCCTGACCTTTTCGTATGCCTGCGCTTCCACCCACTTGGACAAGTAGTCAGTCATAAAAAGAATAAATTGAGCTTTACTTGGTGCATGAGGGAGAGGGCCGACGATGTCCATCCCCCACTTCATGAACGGCCGTTGCTATAGGACCGAATGCAATGTCTCTCCGGGCTGATGAATCATTGGTGCGTGCCTTTGGCACTTGTTGCACTTGCATACGAACTCCTTCGCATCTTTCTCCATATCGATCCAATATTAACTGGCCCGAATTATTTTTCGAACCAAGGATTCGGAACCGCAGTGACTGCCGCATGTGCCTTCATGGATCTCCCTTAAGACGTATTCGGTGTCGCCGGGCCCAAGACATATGTCGAGGGGACCTCCGAATGTTCTTCTGTATAAGGTTCCGTCACCGGACAAACAGAATCGGGCTGCCTTTGTGCGTAACGCTCTCGATTCTTTGGGATCCGATGAGAGTTTACCTGAACTGAGATAATCTATGTATTTGTTCCTCCAATCCCAGGTCAAGCTTGTTGAGTTAACCTCGGCATGGCCTTCTTCCACCACCGACCTCAATAGTTGCACGGCCTTTTCAGAATCGATCTCTTCATCTTCGACAGATGATCCTAAGTTGGCGAGGGCATCTGCCTCATTATTTTGCTCTCGTGGTATGTGCTGTAGGGTCCATTCTTTAAACCTATGTAGTGTGACCTGAAGCTTATCCACATACATTTGCATTCGCCCCTCTCTGACTTCGAACGTCCTGTTTATTTGATTGACTACGAGGAGGGAATCACATTTGGCCTCGATTATCTCTACCCCCAGGCTTTTGGCCAACTCTAAACCTGCAATCATAGCTTCATACTCTGCTTCGTTGTTAGTTAATTTTACAATCTTAATAGACTGTCAAATTGTATTCCCAGTTGGGGACCTTAGTACGATACCAAGCCCCGATCCTTTCGAATTGGAGGCGACGTCTATGAACAAAGTCCACACTCCCGAAGGAGTCCCCGATTCGGTCATTAGTTCTCTCTCGACCTCGGGTATAAGCGACGGCGTAAAGTCGGCGACAAAATCTGCCAGCACTTGAGACTTGATCGAGGTTCGAGGCCGATATTCAATATCGTATCCGCTTATTTCGATGGCCCACTTGGCCAGTCGACCTGATTGCTTAGGTTTATGCATAATATTCCTAAGGGGATAAGTCGTTACTACACATATGGGATGGCATTGGAAGTAAGGTTTTAGTTTCCTAGAGGCACTCAATAAAGCTAGTGCTAACTTTTCCAAATGTGGGTATCTAGTTTCGGCCTCACCTAGGGTTCTACTGACGTAGCAAATGGGGAATTGCGTACCTTGTTCTTCTCGAACCAGGACCCCGCTCACCGCTACTTCCGAAACAGCAAGGTAAAGGTATAATTGCTCACCCGTTTTAGGCGTATGCAACAAAGGTGGACTGGAAAGATACCTTTTAAGCTCTTCTAACGCACGCTGACATTCCGGACCCCACGAGAATTCGTTCTTCTTTTTCAGCAAGTTGAAGAATTGGTGGCTCCTGTCGGATGATCTCGAGATGAATCGGCCTAGGGCTGCTATCCGACCTGTCAGCTTCTGCACAGCTTTCACACTTTCTACAATTGTTATATCTTCGATGGCTTTGATTTTCTCGGGGTTGATTTCTATCCCTCGGTTCGAGACCATGAAACCAAGGAATTTTCCCGAGCCCACTCCGAATGCACACTTCTCTGGGTTCAACTTCATGTTGTACCGTTTTAGCACATCAAACGTTTCCTGCAAATGACTCAAATGGTCCTCTGCTCGCAGGGACTTAACTAACATATCATCGATGTAAACTTCCATTGTTATTCCTAGTTGTTTCTCGAACATCTTAGTTACGAGGCGTTGATAGGTAGCCCCCGCATTTTTTAGCCCGAACGGCATCACATTGTAGCAATAAGTACCACACTTAGTGATGAAGGATGTCTTTTCTTGATCATCCTTATCCATTCGTATCTGGTTGTAACCAGAATAGGCATCGAGAAAGCTAAGGGTCTCGTGGCCAGCGGTAGCATCGATCATGAGATCGATGTTGCGCAAGGGAAAGGAATCTTTAGGGCACGCCTTATTTAGATCTTTATAATCTATGCACATCCTTAGCTTATTTCCCTTTTTAGGAACTACAACTACATTTGCTAGCCACTCCGGGTATTTAACTTCCCGTATGGACCCTATATTTAAAAGTTTAGTTACCTCGTCCTTGATGAATGCTTGCTTGATCTCGAACAGAGGCCTCCTATTTTGCTTGACCGGCCGGAATTTTGGATCAATGCTCAGTTTGTGAGTTGTAATTTCTGGCGGTATCCCTGTTATGTCAAGATGGGACCAAGCGAAAGAGTCTTCGTTAGCTGAAAGAAATTTAATTAGTTTAGCCCTGAGCTCGGAGCTTAGGCCCGAACCCAGGTATACCTTCCGATCCGGCGAGTCGCCTCGGAGTGAAATCTGCTCGAGCTCCTCGACCGTTGATTTGGTTTCATCGGACTCGTCGGGATCGATGAATGACCGGGGAACCCCATAACCATTATCTTCGAGATGATCCTGCTCACCCTCGTTTGTTGAAGGTGATGTCTGTGATTGCTATTAGGTCTTTTGGGAAGGAGCGGTCGGCTTTGGCACTGCCTCTTCTACTACGAACATCTCCCTCGCAGTATGTTGTTCTCCATAAATAGTTATGATCCCATCAGCCGATGGGAATTTCAACATCTGGTGCAGTGTTGAAGGTACTGCTCCGATATCATGAATCCATGGCCTCCCGAGCAAGGCATTGTACCTCATGTCTCCTTCGATTACGCAAAACTTTGTTTCCCGAACAGTACCGGCGGTGTTCACTAGCAACGTTACTTCCCCTTTGGTTGTCTCACAAGCCATGTTGAAACTATTGAGAATTCGAACCTCAAGAATAGTCCGGTCTGTCAATCCGAGCTGCTCGATAACCCACGATCGAACTATATTGGCTGAATTACCAGGATCGACGAGTACACGCTTCACTCGAGTTTTGTGTATGAGCATCGATATTACTAAGGCGACGTTATGGGGTTGTATAACTCCTTCTGCAACTTTATCGCTGAAGCTCAAGGTTCCTTCCACCGCATAATCCCGAGTGCGCTTTTCTCGGGTGATAGATATTTTGGTACGCTTTAATACCGGGCCTTGGGGTGTATCTACCCCTCCGATTATCATGTTGATCGTGTGTCGAGGCTCCTCCTATTTTGCTGGCCTATTCTTGTTCCCGTAATGGTTTTTGGCTCGGTCGCTCAAAAACTATCGAAGGTGCCCGTTCTCGAGCAGCCGTGCCACCTCTTCCCTCAGTTGTCGACAGTCTTCCGTCTTATGTCCATGTGTGCCGTGTTACTTACATATCAAGCTAGGGTCCCTCTTAGCTGGATCCGATTACAGCGGTCGAGGCCACTTGGTATCTTTAATGCGACCGATGGCCGATACAAGAGTCACTGAATGGACGTTGAAGTTATATTCGGACAGTCGGGGTGCTTCTCCGTGATCGGTGACTTTCTCGAAGTTATTTCTTGACAACAGTCCTTGGTTCATTCGATTAGGATCATTCCTCCTTTCCTGTCTCGGAGAGCCCTGTCTTCCTGGAATGACCCTTCGATCGCTGGGATACAGTCGATGCCTATCCCTGTTCGATCTTGGCTCTCGGTAATTATCTCTTTGAATCCTGTCGTGAGTCCTCACGGGGTAACTGGATCCCGAGGGAACCCCAAGCTGATCGTCTTCGACCCTGATCTTCGATATATACCAATTGTGTATATCCGCCCAGGTGGCAGCCGGGTATTCGATCAAGCTTTGCTTAAGCTGTTGTGAAACCGTTGAATTTCGAGCGTTAAGCCCTTGAGTGAAGGCTTGTACGGCCCAATCATCAGTGACCGGTGGTAGGTCCATCCGTTCCATCTAAAAGCGAGATATAAACTCCCTCAGCATCTCGTTGTCTCTTTGCCTAACTCTGAATAAATCCGATTTTCGTGTCTCAACTTTAATGGCACCCGCATGAGCTTTCACGAAGGTGTCCGCAAGCATCGCAAAAGAATCAATGGAATTCAGGGGCAAGTTGTGGTACCAAGTCATTGCTCCTTTTGACAAGGTCTCCCCGAATTTCTTTAGGAGAACGGACTCAATCTCGTCATCTTCGAGATCATTCCCCTTTATGGCGCATGTGTACGCCGTTACGTGCTCATTTGGGTAAGATATCCTGTTGTACTTGGGGATTTCTGGCATGCGAAACATTTTTGGTATAGGTTTTGGCGCAGCGCTTGACGGGAAAGGCTTTTGCACGAATTTCTTCTAATCTAAGCCTTTCAACACCGGGGGTGCTCCTGGAATCTGATCCACCCTCGAATTATATGTTTCTACTTTCTTGTCATTGGCTTTAATCTTCTTCTCGCCCGACTAGACTCGCTTGGTCAGCTCCTCAAGCATCTTCATGATCCTAGAATTCATCCCCAATCCGCTTTCTTCCGGTTGCGCCACGGTCGGTTCGTTTTCAGGGACAATTCCTCGGGAAGAACCAGCTTCAACCCTGTCCGAAACCTGACTGCGACTTTGCAATTGAGCGATGGCCGCTTGCTGGGCTTGTAACATGTCAAATATCATTTTGAGACTGATCCCGTCCCCTTCGTTGTTTTGAGTTCTTGAACGGTGTTCTCTCTGGACACTATTCGACGGGCCAGAAGTCTAATCCACATCGATCTCCATTTGAGAATTGGCGTCGATTGGAACTTCATTACCGGGCATCACATTGTTATTTTTGCCCTGGTGGTCGAACTCTCTATTGATGAAGTGAGGCATGGATTGTGAGTGCGACATGACTGCGTTATAGCCTGAAACCAAAAAAAAAATCTGCAAAGAACAAGCGTAAAATAGTGTGTGACAGAAAATTGTATCAAACGTTCACTATTATCCTTAGCCCCACGGTGGGCGCCAAACTGGTTACCCTTATTACGGGCAACAATTAAATTTGTACGTGGTATTAAAGATACGTGACTTGGCCTGATACAATTGAAGAATGGACGATAAATAAAGGCTAAATTAAATAAGTGAAAGAGTAAGCAAACCACCAAAGTTAAATGATTCAGCTGTGATGGAATGAACAAGAATGAAATAAGTATCTTATGAAGAAAACAGTCAAAATATGCTAACTTTGTATATTGATCGTATCTTGTGTGCCGTATACAATAGGGTTGAATTCTTTATATAGAAGGAGAAAAGAATCCCATACAAGGTAAAAGACTGATTTACAAGGTAAAAATCCCTAAAATCACTGGGTTCAACGTCTTTGCTGATCTGGGCCGTGATTTCCACCGAGATATTTACAAGTCACGAGATTCCCGACCCTTACGTTACGCAAATCTGGTATTTTTATCATAAGATATTTTACCCGGGCCGATTTCGATAATATCACCTCGAACGCTTCGGGTTCGAACTTCATTCTGATGATGTCCGACCCAAGATTTCTGTAACGACCCGATGTGTCGTAGAAACACGTGGTAGTAAATCATATAGATTTTGCTTGTTTAATGTACAAATCCTTCCTCGTGATTATGCAATCTTATTATTTTTCTTTTGCAGTAGATGAGGTATAAGAACCCAAGAGTAGGAAAAGGAATTGCAAAGATAAGAGAAAAAGGGCAAAAGGTGTCGCAAAGTCCACTATGCGATCGCATATGTGCAAATGCGAGTCGCATAGTTGGCATCCTTCGTCGCATAGTGAAGCAGAGAACTGGGCAAACCTTTCGTCGAAAATGCGACGAGAAATGCGATCGCATTTTAGGAATGCGAACCGCAGATTTGACAGTAGGATCGCAGAGTGAGACAGAGTTTTGGGGCCAAATATCGTGTCAGAAATGCGGCCCAAATGCGGACCGCATATGCGTTCTGCGACCAGAATGCGATCGCATTCTGGCATCTGGCCACTTATTTTTATTCTGATTTTAACCCACTATAAATAGAAACCAACAACCCTAACACGCAAAAACTCACTCATTTTCGACACCATCTCAGAAAAACCTCTCCAAAACACCCTCAAACCCCAACAAATCGACCTTCAAAACACCTTGTAAACAACCCCAAATTCCATGAAAACACCTCCATCACATAGCTATCAACCCCCAATTACCAACCCAGCTTTCCCCATTTAAACTCACCAAAACCTAGCTGAGAAATCATCTAAAAACAACCCCAAATACGCTGAAAAACAACCGTGAAATCATCCTTTCAACACCCCAACATCAGTTACAAAATTTCCCACTTGCTAACCCCAAAACCCCAGCACC
>MCJB01001289.1:0-15782 GCA_002018475.1 Nicotiana obtusifolia | reverse complement strand
CCCCAACCCCCATATACGTAGAGATTATAACCATAGGTACTTCCAGCGTAATTGATCAATTTTTCTGATCGAAGCAGTTTTAGAAGTTCCCAGAATTCAAAAATTACGTGCAACACCTTGAAATCACCACCAAAAAGAATAAAAATGTTTTTGGTATCGAATATCAATGCTGATTAACCAGACACCAACACTAGGAACTTCTAAAAAAGACCCTATAACTCCAATGACTACCGAGCTTGATGTATCACTTTGCGATGCAGTCTCAAAAAAGAACGCTACAATCTCAGATTCATGATCAAACAATTGCCAAGATACACCAAGAGAGTGACTCACTGCTGCACTTGATCTGGAACAGAACGCCTCCAGATACCACCCAAGGCACTGCCAAATATTGAGTGACAAACACTAGAAACTGCACATGGTACTGCAGTAAGCGGGTTACTAAAGTGCTGAGTGGCTAGAACTACTCCAAGAACCGAGTTCTGCAACAAAGTACAATTTAATGAGTATACAGCACCTTACTAAAAGGCATGGTTTATATCAAGGGCTTATCTAATTCATCTTTCCCCTGATTGTTTTTCAGGTGCCATTTTGTAATACGTTTACAAATATTTTCTTCAGTCATATACTGAGGGCTGGAAGTGGCAATTCTTTTTTGATAAATGGGGGAATGAGAGAGAGAGCGCTCTTCCCAGAGTCTATTTCTGAAATCATCTGTTTACCTGCATGCCGACTTCAATAGATATTGTCCTTGAGGACGATACATCAACCCCGAGCATCCTTGAAAGCACGTAGCCAAAGAAGAAGCCAGATGCATGAAGAAGAGCAGCAGCTAAGATAACCTGTTGACCTGACATGAGGATTGCCGAAGAACTCTGCGCAATTGCATTTCCACAAAGAACTGCAACAGTTGCTACAGCAATAGGGGGCATCAATGGAGACACAATTTTGACAAGGCTTTTGAAATACTGATTCAGAAATGCACCAGCTAAGACAGGAAGAAGAACCACCTGCATGTTGGCAGGGTTTATAATTTATTCTGACGAATTAAAATACTACGATAATGATAAGCCAACAACCAAATTAGGGAACAGACCTGCAAAGTGGACATGAAAAGTCCAGCTGCATCTACTGCAACAAATTGCCCTGCAAGTTTCTCTGTTAGGAAAGGGGTCATCACCTGCACGTGTAACCAGAAAGGTCAATTAACTTAAGGGAGCTCTCACACCATCAGATAGGATTAGAGTATCTTCAATGATATTAAGAGAAGCGTGAGACACATTCAACAATAAGAGGAAGTGTGGGAGCTTTTTCCCACATTGTTTAAGAATATGAGTGTACTAATAAAGAACGGCCCACCTGTCTTAGACAAAGGTTCTCTGGTTGCTTACTAATAGGTGAGATGATAAAGTGCTTAGTTTATTTCGTTTAGATATAAAGATCACCATTTGTGTCTTTTAGGCGCACTCGCAAACACGGATTTGCTTACCAATAATTTTGCTGTTAAAGTTAAACACAGATCAACAATTTAATAAAACTATGTATGACGAAAACAATCTAAGAACCTAAATCTTTTCTTATATTCTTGACCATCCAAACACACTTTCCTCTTCTGGACTTGACACTTCCATATGACCATTGAATACTCAATGTTACGCTCTCTAACTCTGCACCTTGATTGTAGGCTAGAGGCAAAATATTTGGACCTGTTTGCACAACTCTGGTGGTAGGGATTAATTTAATCATTTCTTTTAGTGCTGAAGCCTTCACTTAATCTGCATATTTTTCCCAACTGAATTTCAAGAACATCCTGTCTATATCTGATGTCGATCCTGACAGTTCATCTTTGTCTTTGACGGTGGCAACACTTGACTGCTCTGATAATCTTACTAAGCTTGTATTGCTCTTAGGACAAAATGGACCAACGCCTCCAAATGCCTTTATGCTTTTAGAAATCAAGAGAATTCAAATTCAAAGTAATTTGAAAAAGAAGCTCCCCAGGTTTGTTTTAGTTGATTGTCGATTATTCTGTCAATAATGCATTTCTTTGTCGGCCAAAAGGTTTCTTCACAAGACTTTAGAGTTGCCTTAAGTTACACATTTAGAACTATCTCATGAATTGTTTTAGGTCACTTATCCTTGGGATGCATAAAACACACAACATACGCATATGGACAGATATACACGTCTTATATGCATATTACATTCATCAACCAAACAAAACTACTAACCACAGCAGATAGGGTACTTGCAGCAGTCATCAATACTGAAAGCGCCACATTGCCACTGCAGTTGAATGAAGTATCAACACCTAGTAGGTATTATAATGGAAACAACAGCAAACCAATAGTAATATGAATAACAATGATACAAGGGAACTTTCCTCAAGTACCTACCGTGCAATGTAAGTGACAATATTACTTGCCGTCCCTGCAGAAAAATGCATGAGATGCTTAGTAAATGTCTATAAGTAGAAGGTTTTAAAGAGGAGTCTAACTAAGCATACCTCCAGGACAGCAGCCAACCAATATCAAGCCTGCTGCATAATGGGATGGCAAATTTAACAGCTTGCTAATAAAATACCCTGATAAAGGCATCACCTACACCATAAAACAGGCTGATAACGTGTCCATGCCAAGAAAATTAAGCAGGAAATATATTTTCTTAGTAATGTGGGATAAACTGCAAATCTAACGCAGGTCGTCACAAGAAATGGACAACGAATGACTAAAGAATGACAAGGTAAACAGAAATGCGGAACAAGTTCACTTTATATAGAAAGCGCTTTCCGAGAGACATCACAGGAAGTGCAATTTGTTGAACAAAAGAGAGGATGGACAAATAGAACAAACTATTAGTTTAACAGGGGAAAAAGAAGTCCAGGGAAGCATATATTTGAGTTGCAATCTAAGAGCTAACATTCAAGAGGAAGAAAATGCATAATCGGAAGCTGACAAATCTGGATGAAATCAACAATTGGCAGCTTAGGAACACAAAACCAAAATAATATCAGTTTTCACCCTAAAGGGAAGGAATATGTATATAAATCTTAACCCTAACTAAGTCTTCTATCTTTATATGGTGAAATGCACATGGTAGCAAAGAGCTACAATTCATTTCGAATTTGCATATGGTTTTTGGAAATGTATTTACAAGTTGTCAGCATACTTCATCCATATCATTTTATCATCTTGCTCATGGAGCAACAAGGAGTTGGATGGTACCAAACTTAAGTACTAGTCAGAGAACAAACAAACGATTAATTTCTAAGTTAGAGACAAAAAAGTTGCCCCTAGGGCTTTGGTTCGATGCCAAAGGTAGTACAAAGAGAAATGTGCGGTAGGCGCACGTCATTGGACCAAAAGTAACCGTAGCATGGGGGTCTATGAGTTCAAATCCACCGCGCATCAAAGCTGAAAACAACAGATTAATTGGTTATCAATAAAATTACAGAATAAGTGTTGCTCCTTCTTCTGCCACAAATGTAGACTAAAATGGACAAAGCTTCATACATCAAAACAATGCACTGGAAATGAGTCATCTACATTCCACTGTTCAGTTTAAACAGTATTCATGAAAAGGAAATTTTTCTGTGAGGTTACGTGAATTCTACATTTACTTTAGTTACCAATTGCCAGTTCTTGGTTATTAAAATTGAGATTCGTGCCAATTCAGATTAATATGTAGGTATAAATGTTACCTCTATTACTTTGGCTGGATTATTTCTAGCTACATGCTTACAACACCGGTCAAGGGGCGGAGGCACAAGCCGAACTATGGGTTCGGTCGAACCCAGTAGCTTTTGCTCAAACGGTGTATTTAGTATTTTGAATTCATGAAATATGTATAAATATTAAATCTAGAATCCAGTTATTAACACTTGAAATCGTGGTCCCAAAAATCCAGAACCTGAAATCCTGGCTCCACCTCTGACACCGGTGATAATTTGGACCTTTGATTGACCAACTTACTTATTCATTAGCATTTCACAAGTACACTAAATGGACTAATAAATATTCTAAGGACAAAAAGCTAATAAAATACCGAGTACTGAAGGATGAAACCGCAGAATAACTGTTTAGGCATAGCTAAAGCAGAACGAAGGTCATCAAAAGTAAGAGTCATTCCCATGCCAAGCATCGTAAGTGTGATACCCGTCACGGTCCATTGGGGTTTGACCCAATTGAAGGAGTTGGGTTTGAACAGCCCAATTAAGCAACCCAAAGCTACCCACAAGGGAAACAAGACGGAAATGGCCTCCCCAACAGTTTGGATCCAATCCCCGAAGCTTTTCTTGCTGTTATTATCATCTGCAGTAATGGCATTTGACGAATTTGCACAAAGAAGGGGCCTACTTATTGACCTGGATATTTGCGAAATGGGTTTGGGTTTTTGATTCAAAACAAGAATTGGTGAATGGGAGTTTGAGAAGTGAAGTGATTTAGGGGTTGGAGAAAAGGGCAAAGGGAAATATCTAGAGGTGAGGTATTGATTGTTGTGTATTAATCTTGTGTGATTGAAGGAACAGGTTTTTGCAGTTTTTGGTGTTGATAGAAACGCCTGCATTTTTCCCCCCAGTTCAGTGGCTGTTCACCACTCCGACAACGAAGCAACTTTTCTGCTAGTCACCCATAGGTCCGCTAGTTTTAGTTCAATCAATTAAAATTTATGTAAAAGAATAAGTTATGTCAAATTATAATGGATATTAAAGTAGATGCAAACATTTATTTATTAAGTTTTGCGATAGTTAGAGTTACAATAATTGAACCTACAATGATAAATAATTTGATTAAGTTTGCTATGATGCATTTACTAAAATACTAAATATTTAGCAAAGAATATTAAAAGTAAATATACATGTATATTTGTGGGAAAAAATACATGTAAATTACTAAAAAAACATTAATCATAGGAGTAAAATATTGTACGTTCATTTAATGTTAGATTAAAAAAAATATATAGTAACAATACTCTGAAGAGTAAAGTTTTATGTCAATATGCAAAAGAAAATTTATTGGCGATGTATAGTTCTAAATATTAGGAGCTTTTATATAGTTAAAATAAGAAAAAAAAGAAAATTTAATAATTAAAATTTTATTTGATTTTAAAATTTTAGATAATAGAATTAATTAAATTATAAAAAGCTATTTTAAAGGATAAAAAATGTGAACAAAATTTTGCTAAGGAGCTTCTTGCTTTTAAAATAGTATCAATAGATGGAACGTATGCGTGTTGCATCTTATCGTACGTTCGCTGGGCGTTACCTCGTATTAATGAGAATAACTTTTTAAAAATAACATAAATATTATTCAAAAGATGTGTTACGTTATAATATAAGAATTAACAAAAAATTATAAGTTTTAAATGATAATTGTGTTAATCATGTTTAGGAATTTGATATATTCTAGTAGTTTTTCCTTTAGTTTGTTCTAATATTTACTTTATTATACAAAATATTAGAGGAATAACATTTGATTGAAAGGTAAAAATTTTTGTGTCTACCCGCTTTGAAAGTTTTAAAACTATAATAATAAGGCCCTTCAACCTAAAAATAATGTAACCTAAAAGTATGATTTCAAGGCATATGGCCTACGTGCCTTAGAAGTCCTAAATTAAATTTGTAATATATGGGTTTTAAGCTTTTAAATCTAAAAACGTGATTTTCTTTTACAAATAAGGTATAATACATAATCAGAATAGGAAAAAATTTAATACATAAATTTAATTAATTTTGGCGTCCTAAATATTTAAGAAACAATTAAGGTCTTAAATATTCAAAAAATAATTAAATGACTATTTTGTTCAGTGTAAATTTTTTGACACTTTTTAAAGTAAAACTGTTATGTTTTGATGATAAAAATAGTAGAATAATAAAGCTTCTTTTATAGAAGCATTACATATATAATTCAAACAGGAAAGAATTTATGTAAGGTAAAATTATATATAGTTAAAATAAATAAAGAATTTTTTAAAAAAGTAAAGACTCCTAAAACAAAAAGGAGTTCAAAGTGCTTATTTTTTTTACCTAATAACTTATAAAAAATTAATCTAAACCTAAAATGAGTATAAAGTGATCGAAACTTTCCTAGTATAAAACAAAGTGCTTGAAATATAATTGAGTCAAAATTTTATTTAAAAAGCCTCCTAAAATTAAAAGGAATTACAAAGTGGTCACTTTCCTAGGATAAATCGTGTTTGGAATTAAATACTGCTAAATTTAAGTGGAGGTAGAAAGTGAAAAAACCATCCTAAATCTAAAATTAAATGCAGTTTGAAAATGACGACAATTTTATTAAAAGATCATTTTAAACATATAAGGAGTACAAAGTTTCGGAAAATTTCCTAATAGCAATTGAAAGTTCATGAAATTTAATAATACTAAATCTACATGGATTTGAAAAGGCACGACTTGTAGATCTAAAAGGAATAGAAAAATTAAAGTCCTAAATAGTAGGAGAATAATTAAATGAGTATTCCTAAATATTAGGAAATTTATTAAATAATATTTTTAAATATTAGAAAAATAATTAAATGACTGTTTTGTCTAGTGTGAACTTTATATTAGAGGGTAAAAAAGACGAACGACATTTCGCTAAGGGCCTTCGTGCTTTTAATATAATATAGACTCACGAAACTCTTTAGGAAATGTCTTTTTATTTTTTTATCCTTTCAAAATAAATTTCACACTAAACAAAATAATTATTTTCTAATATCTACAATAACAACGACAACAAACCCAGTTTGATCCCATAAATAGGATCCGAGAAGGGTAGTGTGTACACAGACCTTACCCCTACCTCATAGAGATAGAGATGTTATTTTCGATAGATCCTCGGCTCAAGGAATAATGAAGATAAAGCAATCAAGTAGCAAAGAATAGTAGCAACAATGTATACATGGTGACGGGCACGAATGTCACAACATGTAATAATAAAGAAACATAAATAGAAAATTACAAAAATAGTCCTAGTACTACTGGTCAGCCTAGGAGGAACACTACTATCTGTCAACCTACAATCCTAATCCTCGAGCTACACACCTTCCTATCGTGGGTCATATCCTCAGTAAGCTGAAGAATGACATGTCCTCCTAATTATCTCTCCCCAATACTTCTTAGGTCTGTACCTTCCCTTATTCATCTAAGATTACAATATCAATTAAAAGTTAAAAATTTCCTTGTTGTCTGTTTAAGAATTCTTAATATTTAGAAATTTAAAATTGTATATGTTACCTAAAAATGATTTTCAAGGTCAAAGTAATAAATTTTATATGACTGGCCACAAGCAACCGATTCGATCCGAAAGATATTCGTTAGTACAACGTGATAGAGAAGTGAAAAATAAATTCAATGTCAGATAATGTAATAAAAATAAAGTAGATGAGAAATAATTATTATTGAATGATCCTTGATAGGATGATGAGCCGAACAGGGCTTGAAGGGCCGAACAAGATGCTATGAGTTACAATGTATAGAATTGTAGAAAAGAAAATCAGATGACCAAAATGATGATAAAATGTGTCTATTTAGAGGGCTAAATCTAAGTAACCATACTCCTTGAATTATGGGTCCATTATGAGTATTTACTCAATCCATTCGTTACTTTTGGAAGACTTGTAACAACTGAGTGAATGCTGGAATTCCGTAACTGATGAGTTAGTCTCGTGCCTGTTGAGACAATCCCGTGCATGTTGAGTCAATCTCGTAATTGATTGCCTTGTTCTAACCGTTACAACTATTTATTACATTTATTGTACGTTACATAATTGATTTGTAACTGATGGCATAATGATGGTAAATCTCATATAATCCGAGATTACTTGATTCTTTCCTCATTTGTAATTATGAGCTATTCTCTCGTACCTGATCTGAAGATATTCTATGATGGTCCATTCCGAGACTAACATGCATGATACGAGTATGCTCGGTCCTGAGGGTGTTTCACATGTCATCTTTACATGTCATTCTTCACTTTTCTCATAATTTTACCGACAGGTGTCGCCATTTAATAGACCCACATGGCGAGTCTATTTTTCACTAATACAGATAGTCCCCTCACTTTTCGGTTACTCACTGTCATGTGACCGGAAAGTGGAAGATTTTATCTTTTCCACCCTCGCCTCTGCTTCATTAAAAACCTTGCCGGAAAAATCCAATAGGAACAAAAATCGGGCGAAGTAAAAAAGAGTGCAGAATAAAAATTTATATGACAACTCCGCCACTTGTGTTCCTTTCGTCAATAATCGGTTGGTAATGAAAAAGTACTACTACCACAGAAAGCTTGATCTGGAATTTTTGGTGTTCATCCAGAACTTTTAATCTTTGAGTTTTGACTCTTGGGTTTTTAGTTGTACCCGAGACTTTTATAACCTCACAGCCTTAGAGACCGGGGATGTTAATAACCGGGAATTTTTTACTTCTGATTTGATAAAGTCCAAAAATTTGATACATCCGGTTAATTTTACGATCGGGAAATAAAGCTTCCGATAGTTAGTTAGTTGATTGGATGATTTTGGAGGATGAGCACTATAGGTAGTAATCTAGAGAGTGTCCTTGCACGTCTTCCAAAGAAAAAATTTGATAAGCGAAGGAAAGAGCTTTTCGAGGATAGTTAGAGTAATCCCCGAACCAATTCCCAGCCTACTCAGTTTCGTCTCCAAGCTAGATGATATTTTCATTATCATGGCGGATGATAGAGAAAGTTCTCTGATTTGAGAAAGATATAAGTACTGCAAATTTAAGTGTTGTAATCACGTTTGTCTATATATTATTTGGTACTTTAGGAAATTTATCCGAGTACTAATTTTTTTTTTGGCACTCTAAGAATTTATTTGAGTGCTCATATTTAATCTTATAGACTTGAAATATATATATTTGGATGCATCATTTCTTGTGCGATGTCTTAAAGTTGCACCTTTGGGTGTATAACTTTTAAATAAAAGAGGGCCCTTTTATATATTTTAAACGCTATAAAGAGGACGTCTCCTTTTCACTTAGGTGTAGAACTGGATCGATTGATCCAAGTAGACTTTTATTCTGAGGGAGTATTAATCCTGATAAAATTTATGGGAGTATTGATCCCATTAAGATTTAGGCGAGTATTGATCCCGATAAGACATTGAGTCTGAGGGAATATTGATCCCCAATAAATGTATATCTTAGTAGATTTATCGCGAAGAGACTTTTAATTTGATTGGATGTTGAATCCAAATTGGAGTATATGAACATACTTCCAAGTAGAGAGGGACACATATCCAAGATTATATTTGAGATTTTCATTAATATATACGGGATAATCGATCTGAGTCATAATACAATCAGCCGTTAAGAAAGGCTTATTTATTTAACTTGAATGATCGTTGTTGGACCGAATATAAGTCACGTGTTTGTTCAAAGTGAACTTTATTCTGATGGCATATTTACATATATTTATCTTGACTTGGATATAAAACTCTCATTTTTTATTGTGGGATTCTTGACTTTGACATGGAATTCTCGACCCTTCTGTGTACATGTAGTATATGTATTTTTCAAGAATCTATTCAACTTTATTTGAAGTACTTATACTTGATCTGAGCAGGACAGCTAACTGAGTTGAGATGGTGGCGGAATACTCTTAGAAATTCTCTCTGCCAAGGCAATCGACTGTTTGTATCACTTCTTGTAATGTGAGGTCAAATTAACTAGTCTTCAAGTATAAGTAATTTCCCTAGTGTTTGAGTTTTGAGGTATGAGAACTCAAACATTGGAATCATAATTTGACAATCTCCAGTTTAATAGTCCCCGGTAGTATTAGCTAATTTCAATGTTGATGGACTTTCAAATGGTCCAGTTCCAACATACAGACGGTACCAGAGCTCTTTTTATCAACTATTTTTTACTCTAGTCAGGAACTAAGGAGGTTCCAAAATATTGTCGAGAATCATGCCATATCTTGATTTTAGTTACTCATACTGCTTTGATGAGTTCTCGATTTAAAACCTTATTATCGGAGTAATTTTCACTGCTCTCTTTATAAATTTTTCACATCATATATTCTGGTTGTCTGCATCCTTTTGGCATTTTAGCTTTGAGACCCTTGAATATTCTCAAATATAATTCTCCTTCAATAAGGCAGTACGGGATGAGACGCACTTAGAGTTGTCGAGAACGTGCTTGTCTTTGGGTAAAGTCCCATTCTGCAAGTAATCAATATATTTATTATACAAATTCCAAATTAAAGTAGTCAAGCTGACCTCATTTTCATTCTAATTGATGATAAATTAGGGATCACCCAAATGAGGGATGACTCGATCCTGAGACTGTTGATCCGAAAATGATATTTCTCAATAAGAGTCCGTAGTTATTTTCGCAGTCTTTGATATCAACAGTAGACTCAGGACTGACACATCTGGCTCGGTTTTCTCGGGATGAATAATTTTCTTAGATTTGATCAATCGTTAAATCAACATTCTTGCTTTGAGTCCCCTAGCCAATTCAAGTCCCGTAACATATGCTTCATACCCGGCTTCATTGTTCGTAATAATGTAACTTTTATGAATTGTCTAACTACTTTCCCGATGGATGCATTAAGCATTGTCACAGACCTGGGACTTTTAACACTTATGGACCTAATTGTGTAGAAGGTCCAGATCTCGAGAATTATCCCGAAATTAACATGTACTTCCTTTTCATCTTCGGGCAATATGTTGGAGCTAAGATTAACCATGAAATTTTCTAAACTTGTGATTTTATAGCTGTACGTGGTTGATAAATATATCATATTCGCTAAGTTCGACTACCCGTTTAGCTAACCTTCCTGACAGTTTGTGCATATGCAAAATATTGTGTAATGAAAATATAGTGACTACGGGAATTGGATGACATTGAAAACAAAGCCTTAGATTTAGGGAAGCTGCTATCAATACCAACGTAGATATGTAGTTTCCGTGTCTAAGAGTATTTTATAATAGATAGGAGATTTTGTGCCTTTATCTTCTTGAATTAAGGTTGTATTTACCGAGACCTCTAAGACAATTTGGTATACAAGCAACCATCTTTCTTCTCGGAATTTTGTAAGTAATGATAGGATGATGTTAGCTAGCGAGTCCGGATGATTCGACTTTACAGACTAAGCCGGCCTTTCAAAGTTTTGTAACTTTATGTTTTATTATTTGACTCCAGCTTCTTCTTTTGCTTAACCGGATTATACCGCGGGTCAATATTGAGCATATAAGCTATTACATCCGGTGGTATACCTGTTATATTATCATGGAGGCAAGCAAAGCAATTTACGTTAACACGTAAAAATTCAATTAAATTACCTTTAAATTTGGTGCCGGGTCTCAACCAACGTAAAACTTCCTATTTCGGAAGTTAATAAAAGTTTCTAGTTCTTTAGAATTTGAGCTCGTGGCTTCTGATTCTTTCCAAAAATATTTGTCTAATTTTCTATGGCTATTAATGAACCTTTTTCCTCGTGGTCTTTAATTATCCATCTCACGCCCATCTTTTCTTTTCCAGTTGTCAGGTGCGGTATCTTTGTAAGGAATCCCATGGATGTTTTATCCATGCTTTTCCTAACCTTCATTCTTCTCCTATGGAATTTTGCAATTTAGCAAGGTGATTTCTTATCTGTTCGGGAAGGTCCGGATCTTTTTCAGCCCATGAAGGGAATTCTGTCTCTTTGCTCGGGCCTGTTTTTTAGATTTTTGCGTTTAGATTTAGATCCCCCAAGAACCACCTCTATTTGGTCTTCGACCCTATTTTTGACTTTCGATTGAACCTCTGTGCCTTCCTCTATTTGAAGCCCGGTGCTCTAACGGTTATGCAGATCATTCTCGTAGGATAGTTAGAAATTGTAACGATTCGACCGGTCGTGTTGCTTTCAATCCTGTTCCCCTAAATAAGACTCCCCTTATGTGCTTTAACTATTTTATGACTTGCGGGAGTGGTTAGTTCAGAATTTAAAAGGGTTCAGGTTGAAACCGAAATACTTGGTTCCTTTGTTAGACTTTAAAAGGATAAGTTTGATTTCGGTCAATGTTTTGAGTAAACGACTTCGGAATCGGGATTTGATGGTTCCAATAGGTTCGTATGATAATTTTAAACTTGGACGTATGTTCGAATCGAGTTTTGGACGACCTGGGAGCTTTTCGACGCTCAATAGTGAAAGTTGACTATTTGAAGGTTTTAAAGTTCTTTAAATTTGGTTTGGAGTAGGTTTTGGTGTTATTGAGGTCCATTTGGAATTTCGTGTCCGAGAATAGTTCCTTATGGTGATTTAAGACTTTCACGCAAAATTTGGTATCATTCCGAGTAGTTTAAGTATGTTTCGGCGCGCTCAGAGTAAGTTGAAGAACTTGAAGTTCCTAAGTTGATTCAATTTGGTTTGAGGTGTGATTCTTAGTTTTGATGTTGTTTTATGCGTTCCGATGGTTCGTGGCGAGTTCGTTTTGTGATTTCAAACTTGTTGTCACGTTCGGAAGGGGCCTCGGGGGCCCCGGAGGTCATTCAAACAATGCGCAGATTGAGTCAAAACTCAAAAAAGGCTGCTGGTGCACCAATTCTGGTGTGCCCACACCTGCGAGCTTTGGGCTGCAGGTGCGAGCCCGCAGGTGCGTGGGTTGGGTCGCAGAAGCGGCTTTGGAACATTTGGCCATAGACCACAGATACGGGTTTGCGTGCGCACCTGCGAACGCGCATGTGTGGTTGGGGAGGACGGTAGAAGCGGCTCAAGCCGCAGGAGCGGCCCCCTCGCCACAGAAATGTGACCGCAGGAGCGGAAATCCCATCTGCAGAAGCGGCCCTCGTTGGGCTTGAGGAGATCCGCAGAAGCAGACCTTGCACCGTAGTTGCGGCACCGCAAATGCTGCCTGGGCACTGCAGGCGCAAAAATCACCGAAGGCAGAACACTGCATTAAGTCGGGACTGAGGTATTTTGACCTAATTTATTTCATTCCTAGGGCGAATTTTGGAGCACTTAGAGACGGGTTTTCGCCTAATACTTTGAGGTAAGTAACTTCTACATAATGTGAGTTAATACATAGATTATGGGTAGATTTAACATATAAAATTTGTGAAATCATGGTTTTAGATGGAAAACCTAAGGTTTTGATAAAAATGGGATTTAACCACGAAAATGATTATGGAATTTAGTGAAAATTACATATTTGAGTTCGTGAGGTTATGGGTAATAATTTTCTTCAAAAATTTCCGGAATCCGGGCACGTGGGCCCGGGGATGAATTTTAGAAAATTTTCAATTGGGATTGGGTAATCACTTTATTAGTTAGAATATGAACTTTTAAGCACGTATTGATTATTTTATATAATATTTGACTAGTTTTGAGTCGTTTGGCACCGAGTTGAGGGTTTAAAGCACAGTTGTGGACCGGAAAGTAAGCTTTGAGACGAGGTAAATCTCTTTTCTAACCTTGTAAGAGGGAATTAACCGCATAGGTGAATTGAATTAAAAATATATTTCTATTTCTAGGGGCTACGTACGCACGAGGTGACGAGAGTCCGTGCGCAGCTACAAATTATGCTTATGTCTAGGTAGTTTAGGTCTCAAATCATGTTATACTTACGATGTTTGCACCATACTTGTTAATTTAAGTGCTTAAGTCATATTGGAACTTGATAAAGGAATTGTAAAAGGTCAAATTTCATTTACTTGATGTTTTGGACGGGTTACTTGACAATTAATAAGAATTTGCGCTCCTTTGAATATTAGCCTCTTAATAATCTTTGAATTCAGTTGTTTATAAAGTATTTCTCTTCTTGTGGAGCGGACCGAATGCCTCGGCAGTAGAATATATGCATTTATGGTGCGTCCAGTTCGACCCTCGGCAGCGCATAATATATATGTTTATAATTTGGATCGGGCCGTACAACCTCAGCATAATGCGTGCGTAGTAATACTTGGAGCCCAATTATATTTGATATTGTTTCATTGTATCAAGTGGTTAAATTGTTAAAGGATAGAAATTGAATTGGGATTTACTATTAGAGAAAGAATTATTTATTTATTTCTTATTATTGAGGTTTTAGCTTCATTAATGTAGTCCATGCTTAATTATGAATCTCAGAATTTTATTGTTAGCCCATAGTAAGTGTCGAATTCGACCCCTTGTCACTACTTCTTCGAAGTTAGACTAGATACTTACTGGTTACATATTGTTTATATACTCATGCTACATTTCTGCACTGATTGTGTAGGATATGAGGCAGGTGCATCTGGTTATCCTCCCGGCGCGCATCCTTCATTCCACAATACTTTGCGGTGAGCTGCCTTCCGAGCCTATTCTGCAGCACCCAAAGTCTTTCTTTTGCTTTTACTTTCTGTCTATTTCACTTCAGACAGTAGTGTAGTATTTTTCTGTATATTCTACTAGTAGCTCATACACTTGTGACACCTGGTCTTAGAGATCATGCTACTAGACACCTGATGATTATTTTGGTTATTTTCTTCATTTCATTTTCTCTTAAAAATTGG
Source organism: Nicotiana obtusifolia (assembly GCA_002018475.1). Lineage (NCBI taxonomy): Eukaryota > Viridiplantae > Streptophyta > Magnoliopsida > Solanales > Solanaceae > Nicotiana > Nicotiana obtusifolia. The sequence continues at coordinate 1,309 of MCJB01001289.1, read as the reverse complement.
TTTAACTCTCATTTTATTAATTTTTCACATCTTATTTATTCAATAATTAAGAATCAACTATTTTTAAACTGTTAAAAGAAACAATCGCACTGTTAGTTCACGGTTGGCTTGCCTAGCGGTAACGATATCCATTGTTATTTTCGTAATTTAGCTTGTGATTTGAGTTGGAAAATTTGGAAAAAAATTGTGAAACATCTTAGACTAAATTTTGGGGAATTGAAAGGCGATTTGAAGTCAGATTTGAGTAATTCTTGTATGGTTGGACTCGTTATCAAATGAGTGTTCGGATTTTGTAAGTTTGGTCAGGTTTCAAGGCGCGGTCCCAGGGTTGACTTTTTGAGTTGACTTTTTGTTTCTCTTTAAAGATTGCAACTTTATTGTTCGGAACGACTTTCTATAGTTTGTGTTTATGGTATGAAGTTATTTTGGCTAGATTTGAGCCGTTCGGAATTGGATAATCGCGGGAAAGGCTTACTAGTGGATTGCGTTAGCGTGTTTCGAGGTAAGTGTCTTGCCGAAGCATAGCATGAGTACACCACAATGGTACCCAGTAAGTATCAAGTCTAACCTCGGTAGAGTAGTGACGAGGCCAGGTTAAGACACTTACTAGACAAAAAATCCTAAACAGAATATAATATAATCTAATAACGGAAAATAAGAAAATAGATGACAACAGAACAGTACGATTATATAAGACTAACAATGGAAATTAAAGCAATAAAGGACAACAAAGAGTGCATATATGATAGAAACAACAAGTGATCAAGTACCGTGAAAGTACAAGTAAAAACAACCGAAGGAAAGACAATAATCGTTCAAATAAACAAGTCTTTTCACATATAATCACTACTAAAAATCAGGTAAAAAGCGACCGGAAAAAGCGACCAAAGTTGGTCCCCATATGCCCAATAGCGACCAAAAAGCGACCAAAATGGTCTGGTCACAATTTAGTTGGTCCCTCTTCAATAGCGACCAATCTTGGTCGCCATCTAGCGACCAAAGTTGGTCGCCATTTTCAAAAAAAAATAAATTCAAATCTGCTCAATTGCGACCAAAGTTGGTCGCCAATTTGGTATTGTAAATTTTCTGTATTTCTACAATAGCGACCATTTGAGAAATACAGAAAATTTAAAATACCAAAGTGGCGACCAACAATGGTCGCTTATTCAGTATTTTTAAATCTCTGTATTTTCAAAATAGCGACCAACTTTGGTCGCTATTTGAGAAATACATAAAATTAAAAATACTTAAAAGCGACCAAAGGTGGTCGCCTTTGCAGATTTTAATTTATTTTTTTTTGAAAATGGCG
>MCJB01001288.1:3485-15783 GCA_002018475.1 Nicotiana obtusifolia | reverse complement strand
CCTTTCAATGAAGTCGAGTTTGGCACCTCATTTCCAGCATTGATTTCAGCATTCCCAGGCACAGCAATTTCATCAGGAAGAATCTGTTCATTGTATTCAGTATTGTCAGCTTCCAAAATACTGATTTGTATTCCCAACTTCTTTGTTCTGAAGATTCATGACAGTTGATTCATTTCCAACATTGATTTCAGCATTTCCAGACGCAGCATAATTGTTCATTGAGCCATCGAAGTCAGCAGCTTCCAGCATAGAGTTTTTGGCGGTGAGGTCAAGTTTGTTCTGCATTTCCAGGGGTGCTTCTTTGATTTGTCCTTTCAATGAAGTCGAGTTTGGCACCTCATTTCCAGCATTGATTTCAGCATTCCCAGACACAGCATGGGGTGTGGCATTGCCTCTTCTGTCTTTGCTCATTGAACTACCAGGATCAGCAGCTTCTTTGGTCAGTGTGTTCACTGTTTCATTGCTGGACAGGGCAGCCATATCAGTTTGGCTAGTGGTTGGAACATTAGAGTTATTTTCATAGTCGAGGGCATCAAACTTGTTAGCTGTTTTGAGATGCTGATCTTTATTGGCAACAGTTCTTCGGACTTCTTCTTTAGTTTTCATTTTGCCTTGCGTGCGATTGTCTTTAACTTCTTGCCATTGTTGAGCTTCTTTACTCACAACTTTGCCACTGGATAGAACCGTTATAGGGGCTGGTTCCTGATTTTGTTTGGCTCTTACATCCACTGCTTTTCCTTTGAGCTTTATTTGATCAGCAGCTGCTTTGGTCTGAATGTGTTCAGCTTGTTTATATGTTTCCGGGTGCAGTTTTCGGCATTCAAATATGTCGTGTCCTTGCAATTTGCATTCTTGGCAGTATTTGGGGAGATAGTCGTACTGTATTTTGACCCATTCCGTTCTAATTTCCCCAGTAGCTTCATTTTCTATATCCAACCTGACTTTTTTTGGTAAATCAGCAAGTAGGTCTACCAGGACTTTGACCCGTGCGCAGCTAGGCCTCGTTTTGTTGATTGTGGCCAAATCAAGGTGAACTGGTTTGCCTACAGCAGATGCTAGTGAAAACAGACACTCTTTAACGAAGTAGGTGGGTAGTAAGTGCGGAAAAGAAATCCACGCCATCGCCATTGGCGTTTCCTCACCCATCTTGAATTTTGTATCATAAATTTGTTGCCTCATCTGATATTCAAGACCATCCTTAGCCTTTAGGTAGTATGTACTTTTGGAGGTGAGCTTGATGAAATCTTCCCAAAGAGTTAGTCTGATGAGGACCAATTTCTCTCTGAAATAGCCAATATTGCATTCTCCTTTGATACCACATTGAATCGGTATGATTCTTCTAAGTTCTTGAAGTTCTGGCCAGCCATAGGAGAATTTCCCTAGAACAGCAAATTGTAACCCTTCAATGCGGTTCATGCGAGTGACTTCCGCTTCTGTGAATTTCACAATCGCTTGGCCATGCAAATAAGTAGCTCGCCGGAAAGTGATTTGGTCGGTTTGTTGGCTAGGGTTTTTTGTGTTCGAGCTATTTAAGGTTGCAGGTGCTAGGGTTTTAGCGAAATTCAAAGGTTGGGTTAGGGATTGGTTGTCGTTTTGGGTTGGGTCAGTAGGGGGTGCTGATGTCGAGGGCTGGCCAGCCGGGAAATCGCCGGCCGGCGTCGCCATTAGCGACTGTTGGAGCTTCAAGGAAAATGGTGTTTCTCTCTCTAGTCGCCTCTGTAGTTCTTTCTTAATTTGAGCGTTGAGACTGAGAGGGTTTTTGGTTTCCGCAGATACTGAAAGGCCAGTTCACTGGCTTCACCGGCCACTGCCGGCACCGGCGAAGAGAGCGACGGTTTTGTTGCTTTGTTAATTCTCCAGACTTTCTCTTTCTATCTCTACAATATGACAGGTATTGAGAGCGTCTCACACATAGTTAAGAATACCTCTTAAACAGGAGCTTAATACGACTCAAGGATTACCATCAGCATTGATATCGTGAAACAAGAATAATCATTCCATAGAGGGAAAACAATATAAGCAACACTAACTTCTAAGAATAGAATATTCTTTGGGGCTCGTTCGTGTCATTGTATTCAATAGGAGTCGTGCAAAAGAAAGAACGGTATAGTCTTACATACCTGGTACTTAATGCGCCAGTTCTCGAGCTACACAATTTGCTACAATTCCTTAGTCTACAATTAAGGACTGCAACCACTTATCATGAATGTTCAAGGGAGAATTACATGAAAGGGAGCAGTAATTTACCTTGCATGTGAATTATTTGACCCTCTTCTTTGATTCCTTAATTTCTAGGTTTTTCCTTCAATAGGGGTTCATAGGAGGAGGAAAACTCAGCTAGGGTTCCCTCTTAGTTCTTAAATTTAGAGGTTGGAAGAGAGGAAAATTGGTTGTGTTGATGTGAGGGCTTTGAGAGAGGTTGTTTGGGGCCTTCTACTATGCTTGGACTCAGAAAAATGAAGGAGGGACGGGTTTGGGTCCCTTTTATAGGCCTGGCAATAAGAGGCACACATACCTGACATATTTCAGGTTTGCGATCGCATACCCACCGCAAACGGGATATGCGGTTCGCATTCTGGTCGCAAATCTCACCCCAGAAATCTGTTGCATTATGCGACGCAGAGGGGCCAGATTTGCGGTTCGCATTTTCAACAATGCGATCGCATTTTGGTCGCATTTTAGACACGGATTCAGCCTAGAACTCTGTTCCGTTCTGCGATGGAAGGTGTCACATTTGCGGTCCGCATTTGCATTATGCGGTCCGCATATTTGACACAATTTCAGCCCAGAAATCTGTCTCACTTTGCGATCTTGGTGCTGGATATGCGGTTCGCATATCTATCTATGCGACACTTCTGCTCTTTTTTTTAACTTTTGAACTATTTTCCGAGTTCTTAGGTCCTCATATGTGAACTATTTCATGGTGTATTTTAATGTATGAATTTACGGGTTGTAACACTCTCCCCCTCCCCTCTTAGGAACATTCATCCCCGAATGTAGGGATCTATGGAGGCCAGTGTAGGCCGCCATCCAATGAAAGGTAATATTATAGAGGGGTTCGAGTTCCATTTACTTCGTTCGGACGCCACTGAATCCCAACATTAAATGAAAGGTAATAATGAAGAGTATCTCAAGTTTCTATTTACCTCACACGGACGCTTCTCCTTTTAATGCATTCTGTGTTTCTTCGGCATCATCATTATTTATATCGTGGAACAGGTACGGATATTTAGCTTTCATCTCCTCTTCCGCTTCCCATGTCATCTCTTCCACGTTCTTGTTCCTCCATAGCACTTTAACGGAAGCTACATCTTTTGTCCTTAGCTTGCGGATTTGTCGGTCTAATATGGCCACTAGTACCTCTTCGTATGTTAGATCCTCTGCAATCTGTATGTCTTGGATGGGGACGACCCGAGAAGGGTCTCCGATACATTTCCTCAACATGGACACATGAAATACCGTATGGATAAATTCTATTTCGGATGGTAGTTCTAACTCATAGGTAATACGTCTAATTCGTCGAAGGATTCTGTACGGACCGATGTATCTTGGGCTCAGTTTACCTTTCTTCCCAAAACGCATGACACCCTTCATTGGCGAGATTTTCAGGAATACCCAATCACCGACTTGAAACTCTAAATCACGACGTCGGACATCATAATAGGACTTTTGCCTACTTTGTGCTATCTTCAATCGTCCCTGTATCATTCTTACTTTCTCAACGGCTTGGTGGATCAGATCTGGCCCATACAACTCAGTTTCACCAACTTCGAACCACCCAACTGGTGATCTACATTTCCTCCCATACAATGCTTCATATGGGGCCATTTCTATACTGGAGTGGTAGCTGTTATTGTAGGCAAACTCTATAAGTGGAAGATGGTCATCCCAACTACCCTGGAAATCCAAGACACATGCCCTTAGCATATCTTCCAGTGTCTGAATGGTTCATTCAGCTTGTCCGTCAGTTTGCGGATGAAAAGTTGTGCTGAGACTTACTTGTGTCCCCAAAACTTTCTGAAAAGACTTCCAAAAGTTAGCTGTGAATTGGGTTCCTCTGTCTGATATAATAGACATTGGCACCCCATGAAGCCTAACAATTTCCTTGATGTACAGCTTCGCATAATCTTCAGCTGTGTAGGTGGTCTTAACTGGCAGAAAATGAGCACATTTGGTAAGTCGATCCACTATCACCCAGATGGAGTCGAACTTACGACTGGAGCGAGGTAATCCGACAATAAAGTCCATGTTAATCACCTCCCATTTCCAAGTCGGAATTTCTATATCTTGGAGCAACCCACCAGGTTTCTGATGCTCTGTCTTTACCTGTTGGCAATTAGGACACTAAGCTACAAATTTTGCAATTGATCTCTTCATGCCATCCCACCAATACTGCTCCTTGGCATCATGATACATTTTAGTAGAACCGGGGTGGATGGAATATCGGGATTGGTGAATTTCCCTCATGATCTTCTCTCGCACTCCTGCTACATTAGGCACACATAACCGGCCTTGGCACCTCAATGTTCCATCCCCTACAATCTCAAAAGCTGAGATTTTTCCCTGCTAAATTGCCTCTCTCAATCGCACCAAGGTAGGATCTTCGTATTGCCGTGCTTTCACCTCGGCTACGAGAGATGATTCAGATGTGTTATGCACAACAATACCTCCATCTTCGGCGTCTAACAAGTTGACTCTCATACTGGCTAGCTGATGAAGTTCTTTGGTTAAACTTCGCTTACCTGCTTCAATGTGTGCTAAACTTCCCATTGACTTACGACTGAGGGCGTCGGCCACAACATTGGCTTTGCCCGGATGATACAGTATTTCGACGTCGTAGTCCTTCAGTAATTCTAGCCAACGTCGTTGTCTCAAATTTAACTCCTTTTGACTGAAGATGTACTGTAAGCTTTTGTGATCCGTGTAGATGTCGACATGGACCCCATATAGATAGTGTCGCCACGTCTTCAAAGCATATACTACTGCAGCCAATTCCAAATCATGGGTTGGGTAGTTCCTTTCATGCTTCTTCAATTGTCTTGAAGCATAGGCAATTACCTTCCCGTGCTGCATTAGTACGTATCCCCACCCTATGCCGGGGGCATCACAATACGCCACATAACCTTCAGTTCCGTCAGGAAGAGCAAGGACTGGAGCGGATGTTAATCGATCTTTCAGCTCTTAAAAACCCCGCTCGCAACCATCTGTCTACTGAAATTTGGCAGCCTTCTGGGTCAGCTTAGTTAATGGTGCCGATATAGAAGAGAATCCTTCTACAAACCGCCTGTAATACCCTGCTAACCCCAAGAAGCTACGGATTTCCGATGGCGTAGTAGGCCTTGGCCAATTCTTGACCGCGTCGATCTTTTGAGTATCGACACTAATACCCTCATCAGATATCACGTGGCCTAAGAATGCCACAGAGTTCAACCAAAACTCACATTTGGCGAGCTTTGCATATAACCTGTGGTCCCGAAGGGTCTGCAATACTATCCGCAAGTGACCCATATGTTCTGCCTCTGAACGGGAATACACCAGGATATCATCAATGAATACCACCACGAACATATCAAAATAAGGTCTGAATACAGTGTTCATGAGATCCATGAAAGCAGCCGGGGCATTTGTTAGCCCGAATGACATTACTAGGAACTCAAAATGCCCATATCTAGTTCGGAAAGCTGTTTTTGGAATGTCTTTCTCCCTGACCCTTAACTGAAAATACCCTGAGCACAGGTCGATCTTGGAGAAATATCTGGATCCCTAGAGCTGGTCAAACAGGTTAACAATTCTTGGAAGTGGATATTTGTTCTTTATGGTGACCTTATCCAACTGACGATAATCGATACACATCCGTAACGATCTGTCTTTCTTTCATACGAACAAGACTGGCGCACCCCAAGGCAATGTGCTAGGCCTAATGAAGCCTTTATACAGTAAGTCCTTCAACTGTACTTTCAACTCCCGCAACTCTGCTGGGGCCATTCTATATGGAGGAATAGAAATTGGGTGAGTATCAGGCAACACATCGATGCCAAACTCGATCTCCCTTTCAGGAGGAAGACCTGGAAGTTCACCTGGGAACACATCCGGAAATTCACTGACTACAGGAATTGATTGTAAAGTAGGCGACTTTTCCTCCGCGTCCATAACGCAAACAAGATGGTAGATACAACCCTTGGAGATCATCTTCCTCGCCTTAAGGTAGGAAATAACCTACCTTTCGGCGTAGCAACGTTCCCCTTCCATTCAAGGACGGGTTCATCAGGAAATTGAAATCTAACCACCTTTGTATGACAATCGACACTGGCATAACACGATGCCAACCAGTCCATTCCCATTATCACATCGAAGTCGATCATTTCTAACTCAATTAGATCTGCCGAGGTTTGACGATTACAGATCGTCATAGTGCAACCTCTATATACTCTTCTAGCAATCACAGAATCTCCTATTAGAGTGGATACCACAAAGGGCTTGCTTATTAATTCGGGTGCAATATCAAAATTTATCAGCCACAAGGGGTGTAACATAAGATAACGTGGACCCGAGATCAATCAATGCATACACATCATGAGAAAGCACTGATAATATACCTATGACAACATCCGGAGATGACTCAAGGTCCTGTCGGCCCGCTAGAACATATATTCGGTTTTGAACACCGCTTGGGCCCGGCATTGCACCGCTGCCTCTGCCACGAACTGCTGGCTGCTGAGGACCTCGTACTGGAGGTTGAATAGATAAGGAAGAACCAGCCGCAGATCCAGTTTGGTGAGCCATGCCACCATCCCTTTTGTAAGGACAGTCCCGCATCAGATGACCGGGCTGTCCTCAATAATAACATCTATCCGAACCTCGACGGCATGGTCTAAAGTGGGTCCTGCCACACTGCTCACAACGAGGCATTGGGAATCTCATCTGGCTAGTAGCCCTGTGATATGGCGAGCCTGATGGCCGCGAACTCTGGAACTGTCGAGGGGCACTAGACACAGGTGGTGCCGAACTCCTCGAAGAATGGGGCCTAACACTACTTCTGGAGTCACCAGAATACCCTACAACTCTTGTTCTCTTATGCTGAGTCCTCTCCTATTCCCTGTCCGCCCTTTGTTGGCGTTTACGGTCCTCTATGGTCTGGGCATAGGCCTGAATATGGGAGATATCCATGCCCTCTATCAAGGAGGCCGTTGTGCATTCATTTATTAAATGCGGTCCCAATCCGTTCACGAATAAGTGAACCCTGTCGCTCATTTCTGCCACCATGTGGGGAGCATACCTTGCCAGAGAGTCAAACTGCATACTATACTCTCGTACATTCATATTTCCCTGCTTAAGGTTCAAGAACTTATCGGCCTTGGCTCAACGTACCTCAACTGGCAGGTAGTGGCGAAGGAACGCCTCAGAAAAAAAATTTCATACGGGTGGGGGAGCATTTGGACCCATGGATCTTTCCCAACCATCATACCAGAACACTGCTAAGTTCCGTAATCGATAAGAAGCCAGTTCTACTGCCTCTGTGTCACTAGCATGCATGACCCGCAGTGTGCGGTGTATTTGATCAATGAAATCCTGCGGGTCTTCCTTAGAATCAGACCCGGTAAACACTGGAGGATCCAAATTGATGAAGTCACGGACCCTCGTACTGACTGGCCTCTCAGTAGTACCGGCATTCTGCCTCCGAGCCTGAGAAGCTACCAGGCTAGTCAACAACTGCACCGCAGTCCTCAGGTCCCGGTCCGTAGCATCAGAAGAAGGGACTGGGGAAGCTGGGCGGCTTCTAATATCCTCTGGGGAAGGAGGAGTAGATGAAGTCTGAGAAGGCATTTCGCTTTGGCCCTCCACCGCGTGGGGCACCTGACTGGTCCCCTCTCCGGCATTTATATCGAGACGTCCACTATTTGCTTTCTTCCTAGCCGAAGGCATCGCTATAGGAAAACAAGGTAAGTATTAGAGATGAACACTTACGACTCAGCTTTATGCACGATCTAGATTCCGAAAGAAGGTAACATTCCTAAATGTCAGGTAGCCTCCTGATTATAAAATGTGGTGCGCAACACACCCATAATCAAGACCCTACTAGACACGGCTCATAGACAATCCCTAGGACACGGCTTTGCTCTGATACCAATTCCTGTCACGACCCAACTGGAGGGCCGCGAAAGGGCACCGGACCCTGCTTGCAGAGCGCCGGCGTACCCCTCATATCTTCTTTTCTTTGTTATCTACAAAGCATGTCATGCACATGCAGTTTTGAACAACATCACATTAGGCGGAAACATCATACCATGACATAAACGTGCTTATATACATAGTGTACCAACGGGGATACAATGCAAAACTATACAACATATTACATATGCCGACGAGGCAATACAACCGTACATGAGTCAACCCAACACTGGTCTATACATACATCAACATTTGTCTAACGAGCCTCTACAAGAACAGACATTATACAACCTATGTCGGAACAGGGCCCCGACATGCCCACAATGCCTATACAAAATGCATACCAAGATTGTAGCAAGTCCGAAGGATGAATCTTGCTGATATCTGCTGAACTGGTAGCCTACTGCGGTGGGGGAGCTCCGTCTATCAATCTATTAGGACCTGCAGCACGACATGCAGCGTCCACAAATAAAGGACGTCAGTACGGATAATGTACTGAGTATGTAAGACAGGAAACACAATGTAAGAGCAATGATATAAGCATCAAGATAGAAACATATAACCTTTATAACATTATCATATACAGGTTTGTTAACATTATTATCGACTTATACTCTTGCCTCTGTGGGCTTGTCATTTTCATATACATTTATTGTTACCGTAACCGTTACATAATCGTTACCTCTTACAATCATCTGCGCCTCCCTGGGCTCATCGTCATCTTACGCCTCTGCGGGCTCGTCATCATATGCCTCTGTGGGCTCACCATCATCACATGCCTCTGTGGGCTCATCATTATCATGTCATATCTTACTCGGCCGTGCTAGGCGCAGTCACAACATACCCGGCCTTCAATAGGCGCGGTCAACGGATTCAATCACGCATATATATTTAATACATTACAAGTTCATTTATAAACAAGCGTTCCAAACCCTTTTTAGTGACATACATTTATTATCCCCTTTTTCACACATAGTTAAGAATACCTCTTTAACAGGAGCTTAATACGACTCAAGGATTACCATCAGCATTGATATCGTGAAACAAGAATAATCATTCCATAGAGGGAAAACAATATAAGCAACACTAACTTCTAAGAATAGAATATTCTTTGGGGCTCGTTCGTGGCATTGTATTCAATAGGAGTCGTGCAAAAGAAAGAACGGTATAGTCTTACATACCTGGTACTTACTGCGCCAGTTCTCGAGCTACGCAATTTGCTACAATTCCTTAGTCTACAATTAAGGACAGTTCAATCGTTACTCACCACGCGTGATAGCTATCATTAACCACAATCTTCTAAGTTCATGTGGTGCTTCTCTACCCCCTTCCTCCCTTAAACTTCATCAACGTATTTACAGCACATGAAACCATTTACAACCCCTAATAATCATGACCCATTTCGTTTAACCCCACTTACTTCGATTTCATGGCTTCTAGTCATATTCCCACAAGTTCTTACAGGCATGCAACCACTTATCATGAATGTTCAAGGGAGAATTACATGAAAGAGAGCAGTAACTTACCTTGCACGTGAATTATTTGACCCTCTTCTTTGATTCCATAATTTCTAGGTTTTGCCTTCAATGGGGGTTCATAGGAGGAGGAAAACTCAGCTAGGGTTCCCTCTTAGTTCTTCAATTTCTTGCTTTCCTTCTTCAATTTAGAGTTTGGAAGAGAGGAAAATTTGTTGTCTTGATGTGAGGGCTTTGAGAGAGGTCGTTTGGGGCCTGCTACTATGCTTGGACTCGGAAAATGAAGGAGGGACGGGTTTGGGTCCCTTTTATAGGCCTGGCAATAAGTGGCACACATACCTGACATATTTCAGGTTTGCGATTGCATAGCCACCGCAAACGGGATATGCGGTCCGCATTCTGGTCGCAAATCTCACCCCAGAAACCTGTTGCATTATGCGACGCAGAGGGGCCAGATTTGCGGTTCGCATTACAGCCCGTAAAACTCGTACATTAAAATATACTGTGAAATAGGTCACATATGAGGACCCAAGAACTCGGAAAATGGTTTAAAGTTAAGAAAAAGAACAAAGGTGTCGCATATCTAGATATGCGGACCGCAAAGCACAAATGCGGACCGCATATCTAACATCAGGGTCGCAAATTGAGACAGAGTTCTGGGCTGAAATTGTTTCAAAAATGCGGCCAGTATGCGGACCGCATAACTCAAATGCGAACCGCAAATGCGACATATTCCGTCGCAGAATGGAACAGAGCTCTGGGCTGAATCAGTGCCTAAAATGCGACCAGAATGCGATCGCATTGTTGAAAATGCGAACCGCAAATCTGACCCTTCTGCGTCGCATAATGCAACAGACGATAAACAAAGCAAAAATACCAATCATAAATAAAAAGACGATAAACAAAGAAATTCATGATATAAAAGCTAAAAACCCAATTAAATATGTACACCTAGGAGGAACAGAAATATTAATTAAAGCATGTTTTAGAGAAGGAATAGATACACCTATAGAAATATATTTGGCAGATGATAGAATTATACAACCTATAGAAAAAAGTATAATTATTGCAATAAAAGAAAATTTAATATATCAAAAATTTAAATTTATTATTAGTGCAAATTATTCGGTAGCAATAGAAGAAAAAACATAGATAAATCGTTAGTATTATACTGGAAAATGTCAGGAATAGAACTGGCACCAGGTAGTAAAATATTTACAGCAAGATGTAAAAACTTATACATCTTAACAACTCAACATAAAATAACTGCCAAAAATAAAATAAATAAAATAAAAATAGAAGACCCTTTTGACCATATAGTTACTGTTATAGATAAAAATGATTATAGTTACAAAGAAACAGATATAGAAGAAGATTTAGAAATAGTCAGAGATAGAATAGATACATCGAAAAAATTAAGTCGTGGAACCCTATCATCATCATCTAGGACAAGTACATCTAGGAGATTAGAATATGATACCCCACAGGACATGATAATAGAAGAAATAAAATTATATCAATATTATATAACAGGAATAATGGACCAGTATATATGAATTATCCGAAACTGAAACTACTACTGATATAGATGAAGAAGATATAGGATATGACTGAAAGTGATATACAAATAATAAAACAAAAAGAATATCAAGATGAGGAATCATATGAACAAAAAATAATCTTCGATAATAATATGTTTGAACAAATAAAAGGTAAAGAACTAGACTTAAGAGTAGATAAAATTCTAGACGTACCTATAATAAAAAATTGGTTTAAACGAAAAACAGAAGAATATTACATAATAAGTCCATTTTTATCTATTTGTATTCCTAGAAATTCTATTTGAGTTTTCATTATTTCTGCTTTCTTTTTACTTAAACTTATACCTGATATTTCTATAATGTGTATGAATTTCTCTAATAATTTAATATGTTCTTCTTGTGTTTTAGAAAATAATAATATATCATCTATATATACAATACAATTTTCTAATTGATTAAAGTAATTGTCCATAAAATGTTGATATCTACCTGGTGCATTTTTATATCCAAAGGGTAATACATTCCATTCATAAAATCCTTGTGGTACTGTAAAGGCTGTTAGTTGTTTAGATTCTTCTTCTAGTTTTAGGTGATAGAATCCTGATTTACAGTCAAATTTACTAAAATAGTTATAGCCTTGTATTTGTCTTACTTTTAGTATTTTATTTGGTATTGGGTAGTTATATGTTTTAGTTTTTGCATTTAAGTTTCTATAATCAAAGTGCGGAATTCATTTTATTATCTATTAATTTTTAGGGAAGGCTTTTTCATGGTATTCATGTTTTAGTGGTATTAATCTCTTCATTTCTTTAACGTTTTCGTTAATAAAATCTAAATATTCTATGTCTTGTGTTCTAATATAACTTGTTATATTGTCTATAAGTAATTTTTCTAATAAATCTAGATTTTTCATAATTTTTATCCAACGTTCTAAATATTCTTGATTTATCATTAATCTGAATAGATATCTGAGTCATATAAATCTATATTATATAATATGTCAAAATCATACCATTGTTGTTCAGTAGATTCTATTATTTCTTCCATAATTAATAAGTCAAATATTTTTTCTTTAATATCATTATTAAGTTTTCTAAGTAGATATAGTACCAG
>MCJB01001287.1:18292-33131 GCA_002018475.1 Nicotiana obtusifolia | reverse complement strand
GGTAGAACCATCACTAGTTCCTTCTCCGGTATTCTTCCAAGTAAAAGTAGTTCTTTCAAGGTTCTCCACTCGGATACTAAGTTGCTTTACTTTAGCCCATAGCTCGGCTAAAGTAATATTGGTCACAACCTTTTCTCCTTTCGTAGCCATGTACCTGCAAAAGAAACAAGACTAGAGAATGTGTTAAGGTTAGTTAAAAATACTTTCTCTCACTTTTTTGAATGACTCTTGGGTTCACTCAAATTTTCGGGTAGGATTTCACACTTGTCTTCAAATTAGCTTCCTCTAATTGACCAAGTTCCTTAGCGACCTTTCAAGTTCACAAGATCAATAGTTTTCTTCGGGGTGAGTGAAGTTATGTGACTCGATAGGCGGACAGCTTTTTAAGTGAGCACAAGAAGCCAAGAATTATCTACGAAAGTGGAAATTTTGAGTTTTAGCACGAGGTCCTACAAGCTCAAAGATTAGTAATTACTTAAGTAGGGACAATTACCTAAGAATTACTAATTAGAAGTATTGAAATTAAGAAGAATTTCGAAATTGAAGAGATAAGGAAATTTAGAATCTTTCCCACTTTAGTTTGGAGAAGACCAATCCTTTCTCCTTAGTCCTTAGGATTTTGGATCCCCCCCTTTCCTTTTCCAACACATATTAGCCCCTCCTCTCCTTGTCCAAATAGAATTTCAACTCCTTGAAACTTCTCCCTTTTGGATTGGGAGTTGTTTCCTTCTTGGACTAGACTTAGGGTTTCCTATTCTCCTCCTCAAATTCGGCCTCCCTAACACTTCTTAGACCCTCTCCCACGTTTTTCAACCAAAATATTCAAGAACAACAAATTAAAGTTCAAAAACTTCAAGAATTCAAGGCAATCTCGTTAGGAACGTTTGAGGATTCAAGAACCTCTTCAAGAACAACGTAAACCTCTTCAAGAACTTCAATTTTAATTCCAAGAACTTCAAAATTTTCAAGATTCAATCGTGAACCTTCAAGAATTTCAACTAGAGTTTCAAGATTTCAAGATTATCGGTTTCTAACGATCAAGAACTTCACGAATCGGTTCAAGAACGTTTCTTTAGCAATCTATCTTCAAGACTTCAATCCCTAGATGATTTTAACAACTTCAACCAACAACAATTTTCGGTTTTTCTTTCTTTTTTTTTCACGTTTTTTTTTCTTCTTTTTTCATAACGAAATTTAAGAATTAGAACCTAAAACTAAGGCACGAAGAACAGGATTGGGATTGTATAAACAAACCCGTTCCGAGCTCTGATACCAACTGATGCAATATAAAAAGTGGAAACAAGAAAACAAAAGATAGAAGTAAGACGCTCAATGAACTATCAAGACAACAAGTAGGAACTAGTCTACCTACCTTTTGACATTATTATCAATCAAAAAACGGTAGCACATTGCTCCCAAAATCGTGTGAATTAACTTGTCCAATTTTGGTGTGATTCAAAATTGAAGTTGTTCCTTTGTTTGATCGAACAGTTTGCAAGACTATCATTGTCTTGAGGGTTGTTCGTATAGTATAGGTACTTCGTGACTTCATCAAGAAGGTAAGTAGACTAGTTCCTACTTGTTGTCTTGATAGTTCATTGAGCGTCTTACTTCTATCTTTTGTTTTCTTGTTTCCACTTTTTATATTGCATCATCTTTCAACCAGCTTGTCTTCCTGATTTTCTCCTAAGATTTATTTTCCCTTGTATGTGACCATGGTCTTGTTATAATTCCATGGTACGACAGTAGGATCCGTCATGGGCCTTTGTGGCGCGCGACCGATGACCACAGGCTCGTTCAGCCTAGGTGGACATACTGGTCCCCGAACCACGTAGGCTCCCTTTGGCACATACATTTGAGTTTTCTGTTTATTTATCTCAAATCTCTTAGGAGGGCTTAACGGTTTCTGGTCTTTCTTTTGCCCCCGAGGAATGTAGAGAACAACATTTTTGGATAACCTGCTTTCAACTTCTGACTTCTCCTCCACCTTTAGAGGAGCATTTTGGCCTTTCTTCTCTGTGCTATCCTTTTCTGGGATAGCTTTTGACTTTATTTCTTTGTCGGCTATGGCAATGATAGCCTTCAAATCTGGGTTGAATTCCTTATCTTCACAAATCATCCCAATAACTGGCCCGTTATTGTGAGCCGGTAGTGGATTGTTAGTTACATTGGGAGCATCCTCATCCCTTAGTACTATTCTCTTTTGTTCGATCAAATCCTCCACTGCCCTTTTTAGTGTCTAGTAGTTTTCTGTGTCATGTCCCTCGGCCCCAGAGTGGTATTCACAGCGGGTACCCCTTTGATAGGAAGTTGATTCTGGATTTTGCCTGTTCGGGGGAACAGGCTGGAGTAGACCCATCTGGACCAATTTTGGAAAAAGGCTTGAATAAGATTCCTCGATGGGTGTGAAGTTTTTCCTCGGTGGCTCTCGGGCACGAAAGTTATTTTGTGGGGGTCGAGGATTGTAGTGGGTTTGGTACGGAGGTTGATTTCTAGGAGGTGGAGCTCTGTTCTGGTTAAGCTGTTGTTGGGGCCTGCCATATGGCTGGGCATTCATTATTGCATATGGTGGATGAGCATAGGCTATATCCTGGTGGGGGTAGTAATGCTGTGAAGCCCTTTCAGAGAAGAATGGTCTAGGTAGCCGAGGTTTTCTTGTACCTGAGGCGGCTATTGATGCTTCATCTTTCTTTTTTCTGTTGGATAAACCTCCAGACCCGCCTTGAATGGCTTGGGAGGTGGCTCTGATTGCAGATTGGCTTAGAATCCGTCCTGTTTTCAATCCATTTTCTACCATCTCGCCGATTTTTATAGCTTCAGCAAATGGCTTCCCCATTGCTGACATCATATTTTGATAGTAGTCAGCCTCTTGTGCCTGCAGAAATACCATTACCATTTCAGCCTCATCCATCAGAGGTTTTACTCTCGATGCTTGTTCGCGTCATCTGACAGCATATTCTCTGAAACTTTCAGTAGCTTTCTTCTTTAAATTGGACAGGGAATTGCGGTCCGGTGCAATATCAATGTTATATTGGAACTGTCGGATAAAATCTCTCGCCAAATCGTCCCAAATATGCCATCTAGACATCTCCTGGTCCATATACCACTCAGAGGCGATGCCTGCTAGACTTTCTCCGAAGTAAGCCATCAGGAGCTCTTCTTTTCCACCAGCCCCTCGTAACTGATTGCAGTACCTCTTGAGATGAGCAATAGGGTCCCCATGCCCATCATACTTTTCGAACTTTGGTGTCTTGAAGCCTGCTGGCAAATGCACATGAGGAAACATACATAGATCTGCATATGATACGCTTTTTTGTCCACTTAGACCTTGTATGTTTTTAAGGCTGTGTTCAAGACTCCTCATTTTTCTTGCCATCTCATCTTGCTCGGGAGTCCTTGTGCTTGTTTCTTTCCCTGAGGCAAACTCATATCTAGGCATTTGAGGGTAAGCCGTTGTGGGAAATTGAGCTGACTCAACTGGAAATGGATGTGCCTGATATGAAAACGGCGAAGGATTGAAACTTGGACGAGGCAAAGCGGGCTGCGTTGTGGCCGCACAGGGTGGTGCGGTGAATATATTTGACGCCGCACCGGCATTTGATGTTTGAGGATGTTCTTCAGAGGGCATTCCCACAAAATTGGCCGTTATGGTGGGATATCCCAGTGGGTAACTTATTGGGATGTTAGTGGTCCCACTGGCTCTGGGAAAGAGCTCAGGAAATCCGGGAATTGCACTCGGTGGTTCTTTCCATTTGTCCATGCATCCCACATCTCCATCATGCGGAGACGTAATAGTCTATTCTCTTCTGCAGCTGCCGATTCTGGGACCAGTATGCCGGAAATTGGATTTTCTTCTGTCATCGGAATGGTTAGCAATGTTATTTCTGATGCCATCTCGACACTTCCTTTTGACCTCGTGAAATATGGGTGATGCGCCAGACTACCACAAAACCAATCACTGAAGTAGAAAAACCTATACTCAATAATGCACTGGTTAGTTCCGGGCAGATAACAGATAGGTAATCGCATATTGGGGTGTGATGCACCTAAGCAGTTACCTGTATTCCTATATGTTTCATGACGGTTGCGTGTTTCATTCCGGCTTTGCCTCCTCTTTTCTTTTATTTCCGCTCTATCCTTGCCCCTTTTTTCTTCTTTTTTTTCTTTTTTTTAAATAATAATTAGAAGCTGCACAATCCTGAAGAAATAAATGTAAAAATAAAGAAACAATTTTTTTGTAAACTTTCAATTTCCATTAATAAAATAATCCTGTTACAGACTCGATTTTATAGACGAACTACAACAGACTCGAAACAAATCTTGAAATAAGAAAACAAAATACGTATTTGCAAAATTAAGAATACATTAAAGATTCAGGTCCTTGGGCCCGTGGGACATCATTCGGTCTTGCCACGGGCCTCTGTGCAAGATCCCCTTGGAGCTGCTCTAAATCGCTCATTATCTGGCGGACGTATATCATCACCGTGGCGAAAAAGGTAGTCTGAGTCATGTCTTCACAGGCCTGGCATTTCGCAACAACATACTCAGCAATCGCCCTGACCCTTTCTCGAATAATTCCTTTCTCCTACAGCAAACGCCCTATTTGCTGATCCCGGGCCTTGAGCACTTAAAGGTCATGATGATTCTGATTCTGTATATGTCGCAAATCCTGTTCCATCTGGACCATTAAATCATAGCACTGCTCCCGGTCTACTTTAAAGTTCCGAGTTTGTTTTTCTGCTTCATTTTCCAGACCGGTTACCTTTCTTTTCAACTCAGCAATCGTTCCCTCATATCTCTTTTTTATTTGTCAGACAAACTGCGCACGCCCTTCAACATTTTCTGCCAATCATTTTTTGAGTTTTTTCTGCTCTGCCTCAGATTTTTCCAGACCGTCTTGGCACTCTATTACCTTCTTCCTTAAGCTACTGATGAGCTTTCCGTCCGCCGGACTCCTTTCTTGACTTCTGACAACCATTTTTATCTGTTGTATTTGAACCTTGAGGGCTTCATTTTCGTGGGTCAGTTCTTTCTTTTCCCCCTCGTCTGCTGCGGCTTGCACCTCTTTCTCAAACTGGAGATCTCGTACTTGTTTTTCTAATCTGCTTATGGTGGCCCTATACTCACTTTCTTTGGCTAACCAGTCCCACTATGCTTGGGACTCTTTAATAAATGCTTGGAGGTGGGGCCTTTTAGCTGGTTGTCCGGGCTTGACTTCTTTCTTATACCATGCAAGGTACCCAGGGGAGACTTCGCCCCGAGACAGGTCTCAAACACAAGTATTTAATGGCAAGTATTGACACTCACTCCAGACTTGTCGAATACTTTTCTGGGAACGGCCCATCAGCACAAATTTCAATTGTGTGACGACTAAGATCCTCATCTTTGGGTACCATTTGGCATCTTCCCAACTGTCTTAGGCCCCGGCATGGTGCATAAGGTTGGATAATCTTGAGGCCCATCAGAAGGAAATAAGGTCCAATAGCCGACATGTAGAGAACTTCGTCGACTGTAGAGCAACTGAGCGTCCACTCCACTTGCTCCGCCGTGACAGAACGGAGACGGGACATCCATCCGCTGACCCCTTCGGGCATGCTGACATGTCCAACTCTGGCCTGAAATCCGGCTATGTAGCTTCCTTCTGCCGATGTGTATCTTATATACTGGGGGCGCTGGCATAAGTGCTCCATCATCCATATTTGCAACAACATGTTGCACCCTTCGAAAAAATTCTCTCCAGCCTTACAGGCTGTGAGGGCTCGAAAAATCTCGGATATAATCATGGGGGCGAGGACACTCTTTGCCTGAGTGAGCAATGTGCTAACCACTCCGGCTATCCGAATGTCAATGTGTCCGTCCTTTCTAGGGAATATTATGAGACCCAGAAATGCCACCATGAAAGCAAAGCACATGTATTCCTCCCATTTTGATCGGTTCTCTCTACTACAGGTTTTGCTTTCTGGGTCATTAAAACCCCCTACATGACCATACCGTCGATAGACAAATTGTAGGGTAGCCAAGCCGTTCACCAAATCTGGGTTTTGGACCCCCCCGACTTATTTTCATCATGTCCAAGAATTTGTGGGGGGTAACAGCTCTTGGGGCAACTAAATATCCATGCCTCAGTGGGGTTTCATTCTTCTCGATGTACCCGGTCACTTCTTCCAAAGTTGGTATCAATTCAAAATCTGAAAAATGAAAGACGTTGTGGGCCGGGTCCCAAAATGTAGTTAGGGCCCTTATGATGTCTCCCTTGGGCCTAATTGTCAATAAATTCGGGAGGCCGCCCAAATAGCGTTTTACTGTGTTCTGCCCCGATTCACTCAAATCGTTCCACCATATATGCAGCTCCAACGGAGTCTTGGTTACTATTTCCATTTTTGATTTGTGCTCGTTCTGCACATTTAAAGTGATTAAAAATTAGTGAAAAAGATCGATTTTGCACATGTTTAATTGAACGGCTACTGTTGCAAATACGGCCCTTCAGCACTTTGAGTGTAGGGCTATGCTTGCTAAGTGGCCAAGAAATTAAAATAGGTGGTCGTTTTCGCAAAACAGCCTTCCGGCGTCCTTTCGGAGACATTTGGGCTATTTATGCAAATGCGACACTACCTAACCATTTTTTGAATTTTCCTAAAATATAATACTTGAAAGAAGAAAGGTACTTCTGGATTTAAATTATTTTTTTTGTATATATATATACTTATTATCATGGAAGAAAGACTATTTTTGAAACTTCTTTTTTTTTATTTATTTATTTTTGTTTCAAGGGAAAGTATCTTAGACCCTTTCGCTTATTTAGAAAAATATTTTATATGTTTTATTTTTCCTTTTTCTTTTTTTTTAAAGGAAAATATTTAGCAGTCGCTTTTTTTTCAAGACTTCTTGATTTTAGAAAAAATATTTAGAAATTTCCAAAAATTTACTTCCTTTTTTTTTTTAATTTCTAAAAAAAAATTCGCCAGAGTTTCGCCTTTTTTTTTTTGGGGAAATGCTTAACGACCCTCAATTTTTATACCTCGCCCTTCATCATTTCATTTCTCAATTTTCTGATTTTATTCTAATGGCCGGTCAACACGCAAACCGAGATGAAATGATGTACAAATAGCACGTAAATTATGCATCAGGATGGTCTTTAATTCAAGGTCACCTGTCCTAGACGGACCCAACCCCTATGTTGAGTCCCCTAAGTCAAATGCACATGATGCAAATAAACGTTCCTACTAGGGATCCAGCATGAGGTTACGTTATTCTAAGCTGAAACCTGGGTATCGTTCTAGACTGGTGAACCCGAGCGGACAACTCGAGCCGAGGAGGGGGCTACGTACAGGGCACCAAAAGGCCACCTGGCTTTGTAACTTATCCGGCCTCTTTCTTATTCATGGTAAGACACTAACAGAATAGGGAGTCACGGCCAGCGTGCACATCCCCGAAGATGAGAAGAGAAAGGTTTAGAACAGTTTTATAAACAGTTCAGATAATATTAAAGCGGTAAAAGCGGCATTTAGCACGTTAGGCATAACAGGTAATAAAACTCAGATAAAAGCCAAAAAATAACAATCATTTTAAGCTCGAATTCTTGAACCCTGAACCAGAGATTCTGGGTTTGATCCCCAGCAGAGTCGCCAGAGCTGTCACACCACTTTTGGTACACCCTCGATGAGGAGTATATAAAAGAGTTTTTTCCAATTAAAGTGACATTATTCGAAATGGGATTATTTAATTATTTTTAGAGTCACCACTTGGAAAATTTAAATTGGTGTTCCAAGTCATCGGTTTTATCCCAGATCGAGGAAAAGATTTGACTTTCTTAACGAAGCCTGCGAACCAGAAATTCTAGGTAAGGAATTCTGTTAACCCGAGGGAAGGTGTTAGGCACCCTCGGGTTCCGTGATTCTAGCACGGTCACTTTATTGTTATAATCGGTTTATTATTTGATTTTATACCTGTTATTGGCCTATAGTGCATTTTACCTTATTTATCCACTTTTAGAATTATCGGAGTATTGCAATGTTAATCAAAATATGTCACAAATTACGTCATATAAATGCACCCGCAATTTGTAACACTTTTAATTTAGCATTGGGATTTAGGATCTGGGTCGCATAAATGCGCACCCGAATTTAGGAAATTAAATTGTTAACATAACGCACCTAAAGTAAATTACGCATTTTTATTTCTTCGAGGGCCATGGAATTGGCTAAATAGCGCACCTTGGTTTTCTAAGTGTTTAATTGATGAGGGCCATATGTTTGTAAATTTATTTGGTATGGCACGCCCTGAATTAGTTTAAAAGATTTATTAATTAAAGTTGTTAAAATCGGGTTACCTAAAAGGCACCCCCGAAATCGACATTGTCACTATGCCACGGGAACCGTACCCATAGTCACAATGTAATTAATTGAGTCTAGAAGCGAGTTACTAATGCTTGAAGTGTTTTAAAGCATATTTACTCTAATTTTGCACTTAGTTAATTAAGAGGGCCATCGGTGATCATTGCTAATTGTATGGCACGCCTCTACTAATTTAACAGATTTTACTAACACTACATGATGTTGAGTATCCACATTAGCAGCCAACTTGTTTAATAGGCAATAGATGAAGCGCAAGTGTAAATAAGTCAACATGAATCCATTTGCGAATGTAGCCATTAGCTGTGTAAAAGGAACAATTTTGAATTTTAAAGAAGACTGTCTTTCAGAAAATAGCCCCAATTGGTTCTAAAGTACACAAACTCAAGTGGATCATGACTAATTACAGCACAGCCGACAACTTTATACAGTTAGTCATACTCTAGGTTTACATTAATAGTGCTATTTCTGCGTAAATGCATATGAAGGACATACATTTGCAAATGTAGCCAGCGATTTTACAAAGATGACAGTACTTTACATTGATAGCATCATTTCTACAACAGCTATATTAGGTCCGTCAACACAATTTGATTACAGATACTAACTATTAAATTAACATGCTCAACTGTAACCTAACTATTACATGAATGGTATTATTCTTCGGGAACAACAGTCAAAGAACAAACCAGTTATCATAGCCTTGTCACAGCCAAAAGCCATTAACTCCTCAATAATAACCATATTCTGGATTTACAATAAGAATGCTACTTCTGGGACAATAACAGTACGTTAAACCTTGAATGAGACTGTTTCTGGGGCTATAGTTATAGCCCAGAGGTCACAGAGATACCTAAGCTGACCTATGCATTCTATCAAAATTTTATAACACTCGTACCGTTTGTGAGAAAGAGCAATTTCCAATTTCAGTCAATGAACCTATAATTGATTACAAAACTGGAAGGTTAACTTATTACTGGACTTCAAAATGCAATCTTAGCTTTTACTTAACTGCTCATATTATCATAATAATTAAGAGACTGCCTTTGGTCCCTTCTTTTAAAACCTTAAACAGTCAGAATTGGTGCGATGAATGGACTATCGATTACCACTGTAACTAACTCAAAATATCAAACTACTAATCTGTTTCACTGGACAAAAACTACCTTCTATTACAACAGCTATTATTAATTCAGAAACAAATCATTTCAGGATTCGATATGGCAGAAGTTGTCATTTACCAGGAAGAACAGGAACAAAGCAGAAACTCACTAAAATATAGAAAAACATTTGTTTAACAATATGTAGACTAATCATCAGTCATTTTAAACAAAAATGACAATCAGAAATAGATTCTTGGATAAACAACAATAGGAACAGCAAAATAATTAAATGACATATTCATGATAGTCAACAATGAACAAACCAATTAAGTGGAATGAACAGCAAATCGAGGATACGAGAAATTGAGTCAGTAAATATTTGATAACTCGTTCATTCAAGCTTATAAACTGAAATTACAGGAGATGTTTGAACTTACCTATGCCAATTGAACAACCAAACGACCTTGTCAAAGCAGCAGCAGACGAGTAACAATAACAACTCGATCTTACTTCAAGAAAAATAAACGCCAAATTCAGTCCAAATCTAGAAGTTTTTCTATTCTCTTTTTTTTTTCACTCTTTGTTAAAAAAACTCTCACTGTTTTTTTTATTCTGATCCCCCATGTTCTTTTCTCTGACCCCTTCTTTTATACCTCTCAGAAACAGACCCCTCCCCTCTAGATTTTTTATTCGATTTTCATTCCTTTTCTGTTAATAACCTTCCCCACGATATTCACCCCCTTAATAGATTTTATTCCCTTTGCATGTGCGTGTAACTCCCTAACAGAAATCTGTTATGGACTTCTCAAAATCCATTTTACCTGTCACACCCCAACTTTGGGGAGTGTGGCCGGCACTCGGCACCCGAAGGCCCGAGCGAACCAACCATAGCATCTGTGACATGTAATATGAATAATAGGCCGACAAGGCTGCAATATGATACTAACAAGAACCAAATGTATAATCCTACACACAGAAGAACCCAACAACAACCTATATATATATATATATATATATACATATACATATATATCTAAGGCCAACAAGACTATATAGTCATGCCAACTGTACAGGGGGCCGACAAGGCCATGCAAAACATATATACACTGACAACTGGTCTGCAAGCCTCTAAAAGAGCAACACAATATCAACAAGTCAGGATAGGGCCCGACATACCCAAAACAATACATATACATATGCATTTGTACCTATAGACTCACAACCAGCAACTCCGAAGAAGTGGAGTGCGACACTCAACCGCTGATCTCAGTGTCCTACTGCAGAGGCACGCCGGCTTATCTATCAGCACTTGTAGGCATGAACACAGCGCACAAAAGGCGTCAGTACGAAATATGTACTGAATATGTAGGGCGGCAAGGACAAGCACAAATAAGGTAAATAATATGAGAAGAGATTTACAAATAACCTGAAACTCTGTTCAAAGCCACTGAGGGCGACCATATCCACAACATAAATGTAAATGCGTACTCGTAAAATCATTCCTCACAGTGGAGGTATATATATCATATCATATAACAATAATAATAAATCCCTCTGTGGGGTGAGCTCATCATCACAACATCATCTCTGCCCAACTGATCAGTGACAATGCACAGCTACGTGCCTACTCGGCCGCCTACAACACGGCTCGGTAAAGAAGGAACATGTCTAGGTGCACATATAAGTGCCTACCCGGCCGATTATATCGCGGCTCGGTAATGAAAATAAACACACACATATATATATACATAAGTGCAATGCAAGACCGACCTCAGAAGAGATATCATGACAAGAGTCGAAGTGACCTATTGTCGTTATCCTTCGACTATTTTTATTGTTCCTACGTCCTTTGGTTTCCAACCATGAGACAACTAGCACAACAAACATGGAAGTTACGTAGTACGAATTTATTTGAAGTAGACATCATGCTCAAGCTATCAATAACCATGATCAATATAGACGTTGGAAAAAGAACGAATAAAAGAATTTTAATTCTCTTTGAGTGATGAACAAGGAAGGATGAGAATACTTAAATCTTATTAGATATGAGTCATTCATGTGAAAAGGGTAGCTTTAATCATAATTATCAATTTAGAGTGGAGAAGTTCGAATTTGATGAAACAATCCAATAAACGTTCATTCACTTAGAGTCTTCCGGGTCCTTGAACACCTTATGAATGGCTACCTACACAAAATGAACTATTCGAGACCAAATCAAACTCATAGCTCATGAGAGTCTTCACTTAGACATTTAAGCAAGCAACTTGCGGGCATAAGTTCGTAGGCTCTTTTGTAGCTCAATTTTCCCGCAAAGCACTACAAAATTTTTACTTTCCTACTCCCCCTCATCAGTGCAATCCTATCCATACCACCATAACTCCAAGAAACATGTTAAAACTACATAAACAGCCCAACAAGAAAGCCAAGTCCATAAGAGTTCATAACAATCGCAAAAGCTCATTCTATGGGGGTTTCTACCCAATTTCTAGGTTTAATTACTTGTAAGGCTCAAACAGATGAAGAGAAGGTTAAATCATACCTTAAGAGTTGAATAATACTCTACAACTTGAGTTATTTCAAGACAAAGCTTTCTTCCGAAAATCAAAACAACGAGAAGTCTACGATATTATGATTGTCATGTGATTCCTTATGTTGTAATCACTTGATTTGCCTTTGAAATTGATTGTGATTGATGGAGAATAATTTGGGAGAGTATAAGGGCTGATCTAGGGTTTTGCCTTGATGAAAATGAGGGCCAAAAAACGTTGGAGGCCTCTATTTATATCACTTAAGTGGGGCCCACTATTCTGTGGCAGTTTGCACCGTTGTACGGAAATGAAAATTTCTCTCTACTCGGATGTCGTATCGACAAACGGTTAAATGTGATGGAAACTAGACTCGTAGATCTTAGATTTGATAGGTGGATCACCCCATAACTACAAGTATATTGAGATAAAAGCTCTTTCACATTTGACCCAAATTTCAGTGAAATTTACAAGCGTAACTTGCGACAAACTTTTTTTTTTAACTTCCGTGTCACAACTCATTTGACCTCAAAACTTAACGCATGACTATCATCCTATTTAAATACCTCAAAAAAAAAAAAAAACCTTCTTACCATGTTAGCAACCTTACGATACGACAACGCATGAACACACGAGGTGTAACATCTTTCCCCCCTTAAAAACATTCGTCCTCGAATGTTGAGGGATATCTCAACTTTCAAAATTTTTTAAAAATTTTGACAAAGTTTCCTCTGTAAATAGGACTATCCAAAACCTGTCAAGCAGCTCAAACCAATATCCAAAGCCGCACAGGGCCACACAACACATAACAATTGCAATTTGGCCTCACACGACCATCTAAGTATGCAGAAATCAAAATAAGTTAGCCATAACTCACCTTAACTGTCATCTACCGTGGTCCGAGATGTACTTGCTGCACCTGACTCAGCAATAGCACCTAAAGCAACATATATATATAGCTTGAGAAATGGAAATAAGAAAGGAAGTGTCATAGTACAAAGATGTCAATGTAAACCTGAAGTCTGGAACAAATGGGGGTATCGGGCTTTCATATCTTCTTCAGCCTCCCACGTAATCTCTTCTACATTATTATTCCGCCACAGTACCTTAACCGAAGCTACCTCCTTAGTTCTCAATTTACGAACTTAACGATCTAAGATGGCGACAGGAACTTCCTCGTACGACAAGTCCTCAGTAACTTGAATATCCTCAATAGGGGTGATATGAGAAGGATCTACTAAGCATTTACGAATCATGGAGACATGAAAGACCGGATGGACTGCCTCTAGCTCTGGTGGCAAATCAAGTTTATAAGCAACTTGGCCAATTCTCTGCACGATCTGATACGGCCCGACATACCTGGGGCTAAGTTTTCCTTTCTTGCCAAATCTCATTATGCCTTTCATAGGCGATACCTTAAAAAATACCCAATTTCCCACAGCAAACTTCAGATCTCTACGTCGGTTATCTGTGTTTGACTTCTGTCGGATCTGAGCTGTTAATAACATTTCTTGAATTAACTTAACTTTCTCTACCGCTTGTGCACCAACTCAGGTCCTAATAACTTTGTTTCACCGACATCAAACTAACCATTAGGGGACCTGCACTTCCGCCCTTATAAAGCCTCATATGGCGCCATCTGTATGCTAGAGTGGTAGCTATTATTGTAGGAAAACTAAATAAGTGGCAAATGATCTTCCCAGCTTCCTTTGAAGTCCAATACACAGGCTAGTAACATATCCTCGAGCGTCTGAATAGTACATTCGGCCTGTCCGTCTGTCTGTGGATGGAAAGCTGTGCTAAGACTAATATGAGTACCCAACCCTTCTTGGAAAGATCTCCAGAAATTGGCTGTAAATTGCGTACCTCTGTCAGATATGATAGAAATTGGAACTCCATGTAATCGAACTACCTCTTTGATATACAATCTGGCATAATCTTCAGCTGCGTACGTAGTTTTGACAGGCAAAAAGTGGGCTGATTTTGTAAGCCTGTCCACAATAACTCAGATGGAATCGAACTTCCGACGAGAATTGGGCAACCCTGTAATAAAGTCCATATTAATAGCTTCCCACTTCCATGTTGGGATCTCAATATTCTGAAGCAATCCTCCAGGTTTCTGGTGTTCAACCTTAACCTGCTGACAATTCGGACACTGAGCCACAAATGTAGCAATGTCATTCTTCATGCCATTCCACCAATATAATTGACGAAGGTCGTGGTACATCTTAGTGGAACCGGGATGAACCGAATACCGAGATTGGTGAATCTCCGTCATAATTTGCTTGCGAAGTTCCCCAACATTAGGTACACACCATCGACCTTTGTATTTAAGAACTCCGTCATCTGATATCTCGAACAATTGCTTTTTCTGAGAAGAGATGCCTTCCTTGATCTTAACCAATTCGGGATCTTCAAACTGTCGTGCTTTCACTTTAGCTACTAGCGATGACTCCGCAGCTTTCTGAACCACAACACCCTTGTCACCTGTGTCAAGTAACCGCACACTCAGGCTGGACAATCGATATAGATCTTTGGTCATCTCTAGCTTATCAGCTTCCACATGTTTCAAACTACCCATGGACTTATGACTCAAGGCGTCAGCTACGACGTTTGCCTTTCCCGGATGGTACAAGATATCAACATCATAGTCCTTTAGTAATTCAAGCCACCTTCGTTGTCTCAAGTTTAACTCTTTCTGCTTGAATATATACTGTAAACTCTTATGATCTGTGTAAATATCAACATGAACTCCAGAAAGATAATGACGCCATATTTTCAGGGCAAATATAACGGCTGCCAACTCGAGATCATGAGTCGGGTAATTCTGCTCATGCTTCCTTAATTGCCTTGAAGCATA
>MCJB01001287.1:0-17715 GCA_002018475.1 Nicotiana obtusifolia | reverse complement strand
CAGGAACTGACTGAAGAATTGGAGGTTTCGCCTCCATATCTTGCACTCGCACCAGATGATAAATATATCCTTTCGCAATCATCTTCCGAGCCTTAAGGTAAGAAATAAACTTCCCTTTTGGCGCTGCAACATTGCCCTTCCACTCAATAACAGGCTCGACTGGAAAATTAAAATGAACAATCTTCGCCCGGCAATCTACATTAGCATAGCAAGAAGCCAGCCAATCCATACCCATGATAATATCAAAATCAACCATCTCCAATTCATGCAAATCAACTAACTATGGCGGTCATAAATCATCACATCACAATCTCGATATACCCGTTTAACTATCACAGGCTCACCCACGGGCGTAGATACCTCAAATGACTTACCTAATAATTCAGGCCCTTTATTACACTTGCTAGCAACAAACGGAGAAATATACGACAATGTAGAACCGGGATCTATTAAGGCATACATATTAGTGGAAAGGACAGATAATATACCTGTAACCACATCCGGAGATGACTCTAGGTCCTGACGGCCCGACAATGCATATATACGGTTCTGCTGACTGCCTGAACTGGACACTCCTCCTCTGCCTCTACCCCTGCCAGCCGATGTCTGCATACTCTGCCCAGAAGGGTGCACTGAAGAAGAAGAACTCGCTCCAAATGCCGTTGGCTGAGCCATACCACCACCGCTTCCCCTTGGACAATATTTCATAATATGACCAGGCTGTCCTCAAGCATAACATACATCAGTACCCTCACGACATCCCAAAATGAGCCCTACCACATCGATCACAACGGGCCACTAGAAGCCTGGTCTGGCTAGACTCGCCTCTAAACTGCGAGCCTGATATCCGCGAACTCTGACTCTGATCTTGACAAGAATAAGTGGTCCAATCATGTCGCTAACCCTGAAACTGCGGTGGTGCACTGGCTGCCGGATAAGATGAACGTCTAGAAAACTGCGGCCTAGGTCCACCTCTGAAATTCCCCGAATCACTCGCAGATCGGGCCCTCTTATGCTGACCTCTATCCCGCTCTCGATCAACCCGCTGCTGCCTCTTGCGATCCTCTAAGTTCTGTGCATAGGCCTGTATGAAAGCAATATCCATTCTCGGATTCAGAGCAGCTGTGGTACACTCATTGATCAAATGTGGCCCTAAACCACCTATGA
Source organism: Nicotiana obtusifolia (assembly GCA_002018475.1). Taxonomy (NCBI): domain Eukaryota; kingdom Viridiplantae; phylum Streptophyta; class Magnoliopsida; order Solanales; family Solanaceae; genus Nicotiana; species Nicotiana obtusifolia. Next base: position 16,548 of record MCJB01001287.1, on the reverse strand, counting down.
ACTGGTGCACTCGATCGGTCATATCAGCTAAAACAGTAGGAACATATCTGGCCATAGAATTGAACTGCATGATATACTCCCTAACACTCATATTACCTTGCTCCAAACACAAAAACCGATCCTGTCGGGCACGACGAATTTTAATGGGTAGATACTGCTGCATAAATGCCTCAGAAAATTCTCTCCATGTCGCCGGTGGAGCACAGGGTCCTCGGGACTGCTTCCAGGTCTCGTACCAATCTATAGCAACATCTCGCAACCTATAAGAAGCAAGCTCTACAGACTCAGTATCAGTAGCCTGAATAAGCCTCAGAGTCCGCTGCATACGATTTAAGTATTCCTGTGGATCAGCATTCGGGTTTGTCCCTGTAAATTCTGGAGGTGACTAGTACATGAAGTCTCGTGCCCTTGCACTCACTGCTCTGTCACCCGTATCTGGAGCCTGACGGTGGGCTTGAGAGGCCACAAGTCTAGTCAATAACTGCACTGCGCTCCGCATATCCAAATCCTGATCAGGTGCAATGGGAGGAGGAACCGGAGGTACATCGTTTCTCCCCTGCCCCCCAAGAGGGGGTGGAGGTGCTGCTCCAGAAGCCTGAGAGTCAGCCTCGTTATGAGGCTCATGCTCATCCAAATTATCGGGCGGTGGCTGACTGATATCTCCTCCCGCCTCATCATCTAATCTCTGTATAAATTGCATAGCCGCCTGCCATCTAGAAGTGTTAGGCATCGCTGAGAATATAAAAAAAAAATAAACGTTAAAAGTGAACACTTATGGATCAGCTCTATCGCACGATCTAGATAAGAAAAAGGGAATTTTTTTCCTAAATATCTTGTAGCCTCCTGTTTATAAGTATGGTGCACAACACACCCATAACCAAGACTCTACTAGATACGGCTTGCAGACTTCCTAAGACAGACCTGCTCTGATACCAAGTTTGTCACACCTCAACTTTGGGGAGTGTGGCCGGCACTCGGCACCCGAAGGACCGAGCGAACCAACCATAGCATCTGTGACATGTAATATGAATTATAGCCCGACAAGGCTGTAATATGACACTAACAAGAACCAAATGTATAATCCTACACACAGAAGAACCCAACAACAACATATATATATATATATACATATATAGCTAAAGCCAACAAAACTATATAGTCATGCCAACTGTACAGGGGGCCGACAAGGCCATGCAAAACATATATGCACTGACAACTGGTCTGCAAGCCTCTAAAAAAGCAACACAATATCAACAAGTCGGGATAGGGCCCAGACATACCCCAAAACAATACATATACATATGCATATGTACCTATAGACTCACAACCAGCAACTCCGAAGAAGTGGAGTGCGACACTCAACCGCTGATCTCAGTGTCCTACTATAGAGGCATGCCGGCCTATCAACCAGCACCTGTGGGCATGAACACAGTGCACAAAAGGCGTCAGTACGAAATATGTACTGAATATATGGGTCGGCAAGGACAAGCACAAATAAGGTAAGTAATACGAGGAGAGATTTACAAACAACCTGAAACTCTGTTCAAAGCCACTGAGGGCGGCCATATCCATAACATAAATGTAACTGCGTGCTCGTAAAATCATTCCTCACTGTGGAGGTATATATATCATATCATATAACAATAATGATAAATCCCTCTGTGGGGTGAGCTCATCATCACAACATCATCTCTGCCCAACTGATCAGTGGCAATGCACAGCTACGTGCCTACCCGGCCGCCTACAACACGGCTCGGTAAAGAAGAAACATGTCTAGGTGCACATATAAGTTCCTACCTGGCCGACTATAGCGTGGCTCGGTAATAAAAATAAATACACACACACACACACACACACACACACACACACATATATATATATATATACATAAGTGCAATGCAAGACCGACCTCAGAAGAGATATCATGTTCAAGCTATCAATAACCATGATCAATATGGACGTCGGAAAAAGAACGAACAAAAGAATTTTAATTCTCTTTGAGTGATGAACAAGGAAGGATGAGAATACTTAAATCTTCTTCGATATGAGTCATTCATGTGAAAAGGGTAGATTTAATCATATTTATCAATTTAGAGTGGAGCAGTTCGAATTTGATGAAACAATCCAATAAACGTTCATTCGAGTTCTAGTCATGCCGAAAGATATAAAGAAGGGCCCTACATACCTCGTTGATAGAGCTATACGCGTCTTCCGGGTCCTTGAATACCTTATTAATGGCTACCTACACAAAATGAACTATTCGAGATCAAATCAAACTCATAGCTCATGAGAGTCTTCACTTAGACATTTAAGCAAGCAACTCGCGGGCATAAGTTCGTAGGCTCTTTTGTAGCTCAATTTTCCCGCAAAGCACTACAAAATTTTTACTTTCCTACTCCCCCTCATCAGTGAAATCCTATACATACCACCATGACTCCAAGAAACATGTTAAAACTACATAAAACAGCCCAACAAGAAAGCCAAGTCCATAAGAGTTCATAACAATCGCAAAAGCTCATGCTATGAGGGTTTCTACCCAATTTCTAGGTTTAATTACTTGTAAGGCTCAAAGAGATGAAGAGAAAGTTAAATCATACCTTAAAAGTTGAATAATACTCTACAACTTGAGTTATTTCAAGACAAAGCTTTCTTCCAAAAATCAAAACAACGAGAAGTCTACGATATTATGATTGTCATGTGATTCCTTATGTTGTAATCACTTGATTTGCCTTTGAAATTGATTGTGATTGATGGAGAATATTTGGGAGAGTATAAGGGCAGATCTAGGGTTTAGTGATGAAAATGAGGGCCAAAAATGTTGGAGGCCTCTATTTATATCACTTAAGTGGGGCCCACTATTCTATGGCAGTTTGCACCCTTGTACGGAAATGCGAATTTATCTCTACTCGGATGTCGTATCGACAAACGGTTAAATGCGATGGAAACTAGACTCGTAGATCTTCGATTTGATAGGTGGATCACCCCATAACTCCAAGTATATTAAGAGAAAATCTCTTTCACATTTGACCCAAATTTCAGTGAAATTTACAAGCGTAACTTGTGACAAACTTTTTCCAACTTCCGTGTCACAACTCATTTGACTTCAAAACTTAACGTATGACTATCATCCCATTTAAATACCTCAAAAAAATACCTTCTTACCATGTTAGCAACCTTACGATACGACAACGCACGAACACACGAGGTGTAACAGTATCCATCCTCGATCTTGGGCTTATAATAATGAAACACTGATAAACAAACATAAGAGCTTTGAATAACAAAATAATAGTATATTGCCTTGGCATTCATATTACAATATCCCTAATGAATAATCAGATCCCCCTATTTATAGTAGAGGAGTCCTACTCTAGGTACAATTTCATAAAAAGTAAAACAATCTTCCGTTTAACTAATCACCGGATTTTCGCTGGTACGTGCCAAGATCCATACCGCGATATCCAACTGGTCACGGATATCACTGCCTCCTGTTAATCATGTTCGGTCGCCCGATAATGCTCTGTGAAGTCTTTTAAGATTTGGATCGATATCGGGGTCACGGCCTCATGTTTCCATGAGTCCCTAACCTCGACTCTGACTCATTGTCATCACGTCCTTTACTCGATTTATTTTATCAGAAACTGGGCCGTTTCATGGGTTCGGTTTCCCCCATAGACAAGGGGGCTTATACTACTGCTATTCTTTTATGGTTTTATGGTGAAAAAAAAGTATATATTACAGACAAGTAAATGGAATTCACAAGCCAGCTTTTGCAGAATGAGACCTCAGTCCCAAAAACAATAAAAGAAAGGGAGACTTTTCAGTTCAAATCTTCCCTAATACATTTTTTTTAACACACCACAAGGTACTCTCATTAATAAAAGAAAAATATTAAGCAATACAGGACAACGTTTTCATCTCCCAAAAACAAGTAAACAGGAAGCCCCAGAAACAAAAGAAAAGGAACGTAGTAACTTTAAAAAAGACTTATACATTGAACTCAAGAGAAAGTAAGATAACAGTAACAATAATTTAAATTTTGTTCAATTATCCTATAAGGTTGATGCCTTGGATGATGAGTGAATCAGCTAAGACTTGGTTAGCAGCTTGAGATGGATGTACACTATCCCAAAACACATACTGAGTTGCATTGCTACAAGTCCCTGGTGACTTTGGGTTGCACAATAACGACGTCGTCTCCACTGTTCCCGTACCGCAGCACCCTCTATTTGCTTCCGTGAATCCTAGTCACCAAAAAGTATGTCAGTAGCAGTATCCTACGCAGGATTTCGTACAAACAGTGCCAGTAACAATATGATTCTATATATTATTGATACAAATAAATTTAATCAAATGTTATCAATGCCATATATGAACAAGATAAGAAAAGGCGTTGGTTAGCCTTGGGATGCAAGCATCCATAAATCTTGCTATGGACGAATCTTGTGTTGAAGATGTACATTTGTGTTTATATTGTATTATTATGTAGTTATTGAAGACATTAATTTTTATTTATTTGGTCATGCGTGACTATTCTTTAAATTAGCCAAATTGTGGCCTTTTGTAAATTAGTTGTTTCCTAGTTGATTTAGGTTAACTAGTTATTCTTTTCCTAGTTGATTTAGTTAAAGGCTCATTCTCTATATAAGCCTAAACACTTCATTATTTTGATACTTTTTTGACATTATTATCAATCAAAAACCGGCAGCACATTGCTCCCAAAATCGTGTGAATTAACTTGTCCAATTTTGGTGTGATTCAAAATTGAACTTGTTCCTTTGTTTGATCAAACAGTTTGCAAGACCATTGTTGTCTTGAGGGTTATTCGTATAGTATAGGCAATCCGTGACTTCATCAAGAAGGTAAGTAGACTAATTCCTACTTGTTGTCTTGATAGTTCATTGAGCGTCTTGCTTCTATCTTTATTTTCTTGTTTTCGCTTTTTATATTGCATCAATTATCGCAACTCGACTTATATGAGTCGATTTACCATATACTATGTAAATATTATATGGGAGAGTAGTGTTGTTGCCCACGGTGGGCCTGGACCAGGACCGGCCCAGGCCCGTGGTCCTGGTGGGCCTAACGGGCCTGTGTTCCGGTCCCTACCGTGCCTGGGCCTCAAATGGTGCAAAGCCCGCGACGGGCCGGTTCCCAAAAAAAAAACCCGCCAGGCCCGGGACCGGCTGGAGGGCCTTGTCCAGGCCCAACGGCTATAATTTTTTAAAAAAAATATATTTTAAAAATGGCCCAACGGTCAGATTTAAAATCTAGCTGTTAGAGCCTCAATTTGACCGTTTGGGGTTCTAAAAATAGCCATTTTGGCCCCCAAACTTTAATTTAACCATAAACTTTTTATAAATACACTTTTTACTTATTCCCACCTATAAATACCCCCCATTCTTTCATTTTTAACTCACAAATTCTCTCAATATCTCTCAATCTCCTTCAATCTCTCTCTAATTATTTCCATAAGTGCTCATATTATTATTTCAATTTCGTGAAAAATTGTGAAGTTAGTGAATTGAAGTATTAAAGTCTTCAAGTATTCAACAATATTCAATTTTCAAGAAGTTGTTCTTCAATCCGGTAACCTCGTTCCAACTCTTTAATTTTTAATATATTGTTGTGTTTGTTTTAATTAGTTTAATTATAATTAATATATTGTTATGTTTGTTTTAATTAGTTTAATTATAATTACTATGGATTTTTCATTGAAAAAAATATTTGGTGGTACGGGGAAGGGAAAAGCGAAAATTGGTCAATCTAGTAGCCAAGCTACTCCTCCTCCCCCTGCTACCCGTCCTCCTCTACCTAATATTCTTGATAGTGATCACCCTTTAATGCAATTTTCCGATAGTCAATTTTATCACAACATTACACCCGATACTCGATTAGATGAAGAAACGATGAACGCTCTTTATGGTAATGAAACCCAACCCAATTTACATGAATCCCAACCCGATTTAGATGAAACGCAACCCAATTTAGAAGATATACCTACTAGTCCTAATTATGACCCAACTGATGACCCTCCTGTACTAACCCCCTACATTTGATAGAAGACCTCCTAGACGGCTCAAGCCATCTCTTGTTTGGCATTTTTTTACTCAATTAAGAGAAGAAAATAAAGCTAAGTGTAAAAGTTGTGGGTCTTTGTTGGCTCATAAATTTACTGGCAATCGTAGCGGTACGGGTAGTTTAACTAGGCACATAATGAGACACCCTAGAGATAAACAAATATATTTGCAAATGAAAGCTGCGGAACAGGGGACGGGCGGAGGTAGTCTAGTTCCTCTTAGTGTAGGTTCAAACTTAGTCCAACTCGGAATTAACACCGTTACCGGAGAAATTTTATACTACGATTCAAACAAGGATCGTGAAGAACTATCAAAAATGGTAACAGTTATGTGCTTACCATATAGTTTTCCTTCTAACCCCCATTTTATACATTATATTAGAAAAATTAATAATTCTACATTTAAAGGATGGCATCGGTCTACAGTGAAGGCCAACATTTACAAATATAAGCATGAATACGAACAATATTTACGATATCTATTTACCCATATAGATTGTCGCATTGCAATTACTACAGACATAGGTAAAAGTGCCAATGACTGTGACTATTTAACCGTTACCAGTCATTGGATAGACGAGGACTGGATAATGCAAAAACGCATTATCGCATATAGAATAATTAACTCACGCCACACTGGTAAATTTATAGCTAAAACGGTAATAGACGTTTGTAGATATTTTTGCATTACAGATAAAATAATGCCTGTTAACATGGATAACGCGTCTAGTAACACCCACGCAATAACCACTCTTACAACAACTCTAAACCCCTCATTTTCTAATATTTTTCATATTAAGTGCATTTGTCACATTTATCATTTAATTGTCGGGGACGGAATGGCATTGTTAAACGTAGAAATTGAAAAGGTAAAAATGGCTCTTAACTGGCTATTCTACTCAAACCGTAGAAATAGACTTAGAGAATATTTTAAAAAATGTGATGAATATGGCCTTAAGGAAAGAAAAGTTCCTAAACCTTGTCCTACTAGATGGAACTACATGTATGAAAGTCTAGTAATTGTGTATGAATATAGGAACCCAATCACCGCAACCTACAATGCTCGTGTAGGTGATGGTGATACTGAAGACGACGAGCACCTAACAAATCAAGATTCGGTTAACATTAAAACACTTGTAGATTTTTTAGAATAATTTTCTATAGAAACTAATGATTTATCTGGGCAATATTATCCTACAATTTCTAACTGTTTAGTTTATATAGCTGCACTTGCAAGTTTATTTGATAAATTTGTAGATAGTGTAGTTTATCAATATGCCACTGAATCTATGAAATCTAAGTTTAAAAAATATTTTTTCCCTATCCCCCTATTTATGGTGTTGCTGCACTGTTAAACCCTACCATGAAATTAGGAGGTCCCCAATTTTGGTATTCAAAAATTTATGACTCTTTGTCACTTTCACCTGACGAATATGCAACACTTGGAGATGCTCTGGCCTCAATTAAAAAAAAAAGCACAGACAATTTATGATGCATATCAAACTGCTTTAGATCATGTTAGACCCAGTATTCCAACTCCCACTTCGTCCACTTCACGACCAGGTAAAAGAACTGCGGGCATAAAGGCCCTCAGTGCTTGGACGGAGTTCAGGGGTTCCCAAAGTGAAAATATTGGTGATAGTTCACAACAAAATGAGCTTCAAGTTTATTTGTCGCAGGGACTTGAATCAGAGAATCTCGACGGCTCCTTCGACGTTTTGGAATGGTGGAAGGACAAACAAAAACACTTTTCGGTTCTTTCAAGGATGGCGCAAGATATATTAACCGTTCAAGCTTCAACGGTGGCATCGGAGAGCGCTTTCAGTCAAGCGAGACTTCAAATCGGTGATCATAGAGCATCGATGAGGGATAGCTTGGAAAAGGCAGTACTCTTCCGAGATTGGATCCATTCGGAAAGAAGAAATTTCGGAACGATGCTTATGAAGAAATGCTAGCGGAACTTGTGCAGGATACGGCTTCGCCCGGAAGCGGTGATGAACAAGCCTCTTTTCCATCATCGCCAACGGAAGTTCCTCCGGACCTTGAAAGATTGATGAGATTTGTTAGGGATAATACTAAGAGTAATATGTAACTTTCTTAGTTTTTTCCCCTTTTAATGGTGATATTAGTACCTTGTTGTGCTCATTCCATTGGAGGAAGGAAGACTAAGAAAGATAATTGTTTACTTTATTATGTAACTTGTATTTTGGCACATCTTCCTTAGTTTTTTTTCCTTTTAATGGTGGTATTAGTACCTTGTTGTGCTCATTCCATTGGGGGAAGGAAGACTAAGAAAGATATTGCTATTTTTTGTTAATGTCATAATAATAAAAATTATAAGACATTCTCTTAAATATTTCTTTGCAATTTATTTAGTCTTTTATTGTCTTTTACACATACATATATATATATATATATATATAATATATATGTATATATATATTATAATACATATAAACTATATATATATACATAATATATATAAACTACAAACTATATATATTTATATATATACAGCACTTACATAAAGCAATATCTATATATCTATATATCTATATCTATATCTATATATCTATATATCTATATCTATATCTATATATCTATATATATTATATACAACACTTATATAAAGCAATATCTATNGGAATCAAGTTTACTTATAATCAAAAGGAAATATATATTCCAAAATGACCAGTAAATATAGTATATATATTCCAATAGGAATAACCTATAAAGATTATAAAGCAGAATACTTTGCTGCTTATATTGATAATGGGTCAGCAGCATGTTGCTGTAAACCTGAATGCTTTCCTCCTGAATATCATCAAGAATTACCCCTAACTAAAGGATTAGATATATCTAGTAATGTAGTAACATTAACTAGAGGAATAAGTCAACCGATTATATTACTTGGACATTTTTTAATTAAATGTCTACCATTTTATTTTCATAATACTGGACAAGATGTTTTACTAGGAAATAATTTTCTTGAAATGTTTCCTAAAGTTTTATTTGATCAAATCATGTTTCAAGTAATTATTAAAACCCCTTGTCAGCAGACTATAGTGGTTAATAGGATAAAAACAGCCTATTCAAAAAGATTACCTATTCAATTTAAATCTCGCACAGCCCAGCGTGGTGATATAGGATATAAAAGTAAGCCAATTTTTCCGAAAAGTACGCCTTTGTTACAATATGATATAGATTGGGAAAATCCTCAACCAATAAATAGTGAGATAAACCTTTTATAATATCAGATAACTTTTAATAAATTAGAAACAAATCTTGATATGGTAAAACAAAAATTAGAACAATGTTTTACTGAAAATCCTTTAGAATTTTGGGATAAAAATAGAATTGAAGCCAGACTAGAAATAAAGGATAAGGAAAAAATTATAAGAGTTAAACCTATGAGATATAGCCCAGAAGATCAGGAAGAATTTCAAAAACAGATTAAGGAGTTATTAGAACTCAAAATAATAAAACCTAGTATATCTCCTCACAGTTCCCCAGCTTTTATGGTTAGAAACCATGCTGAGATATTAAGAAATAAACCTAAAATGGTTATTAATTACAAAAAATTAAATGATAATACAATCTTCGATGGATATTTTCTATCACATAAAGAAAGTCTAATTAATAGAACTACTAATAAAAAGATATTTTCTAAATTTGATTGTAAAAGCGGATTTTGGCAAATAAGGAAGCATAAAGATAGTATACCATATACAGCTTTCTCCACGCCACAAGGACAATATGAGTGGTTAGTTTATGCCATTCGGATTAAAAAATGCACCTCAAATATTTCAAAGAAAAATGGATAATATATTTAAAGATTATGACTATATATTTGTTTATGTTGATGATATTTTAGTTTTATCTGATAATTTTGATGAACATCTTATTCATCTTGATAAATTTACAAGCCTATGTTTAGAACATGGATTAGCACTTTCTAAAAAGAAGGCTAGTCTAATGAAAAATGAGATAGAATTTTTAGGCATGATTATAGATGGAAATGGTATAAAATTGCAAAGTCATATAGTAGAAAAGATATCTGTTTTTCCTAACAAACTGATTGATAAAAAACAAGTACAAAGCTTTTTAGGAATTCTTAACTACGCCTCAGATTATATTCAAAATTTGGCTGAGTTAATTAAAGCCATTTCAAGAATTATTAGAAAAGGATAGAATATTTGAATTTAATGATATATTAGTAAAAAAGGTTAGGGATATTAAAGAAAAATGTAAAAATTTGCCTAAATTACAATTACCTAAAGATAAAGATGATTTAATTTTAGAAACAGATGCATCTGAGCATTGTTGGAGTGGCCTCCTAAAGAAGAAAGATACAGATAAGGAGGGAGAAAAAATAGGAGAAAGTCTATGTAGATACCGTTCCGGAACATTCTCGGATACGCAAACCCGATATCATATAAATGAGAAGGAGTTATTGGCAGTAGTAAAAAGTTGCCAAAAATTTTACTACTTTTTACTACCCAAAAGATTTACCCTTAGAACTGATAATACCCAGGTAAAGGCTTTTATTCATAATAATCTTCCGTCAAAACAAGAATATAAACGATTTATTCGATGGCAAATGTTGTTATCTGAATACTCCTTTGATATTGAAATTATTAGATCTAACAAAAATATTGCAGCAGATTTTCTCACTAGAGATGGACGGTGAAATAAAGCAACAGCTTTTGTCACAACTGGAAGATATGGATAAACAGATAAAGGATATTCAAACTTTGATATTCGATATTATTGAAGTGGCAAACTTCAGTGCATCAAAAGATGTTTCCGAAATATTACTCAGTATGTTCACTGATTACTTCCAAAATAGGAAGTCATGGAGATAGCTTGGATAAAGCAAATAACTTGATAAAGATAGATAAAATTCCTAATACCAAGCAGGATAATTTAGAAAGATATTCTTTCCGACCCCAACAACCTCAAAAAGGAATTTCGTTGGGATCAATCAAAGAAAAATTAGATACCCTGCAACCGGTAGTGGAAAACCAAGAAATGATAATGAGGGATTTATTTTCTCTCACTAATACTACAAGTAGATATGTAGATTCTTCAGGGATATATCATCGGATTAATTATTTGCAAGATTCTTCTCCTCAGGAGATTAGATATTGGTATGATTTTGGAGCAATAAACTCCATATATATGACCTCCCCTGATTTTCCGGAGATAAGCAGATTACCTTCATGGATACATAAAGGAGTAAAAGATTGTTATCTCAATAACCCTACCATCACTCCTAAGGATATTATGGTCCTTAAGTTTATTTCTGCCGGACCAGATTATTACAAAGAGGAACGATATCCGGCCTATCATTTTATTCAGATTGGAAAGGCTGATGAATTCAATATAATAAATAATCATCAGAGAAAGATATTTCAAAAATTTGATGAGAAAGATATCCATTATAGAAGGGCTATTGGAATAAGAATTGTTCTTCAAACGATGGAAAATTGTTTCAAAAAAGGATTCCGTACATATGGAGGAAAAATAATGTATTCCTCTACCATGATATCTCCTGCCAGAAATACACCATCTGCAGCAGAAAAATATCTACAAGCAAAGATAAATTTAATTGAAAAAGGAATAATTAAATCTAGTCCTCAAGCACAACAACGACTATGTCGAATGAGGCAACATTCAAGAGGTACATGTGATTTTTGCACAGCAAACAAGGAAAAGATAGAGGATGCCATGTCAACATCTTCCGAATAAAGACAAGACAAGCGGACAGATTTCAACGAAGCAGAAGATAAGGAGATAAAGAAGAAATGAAGATGATAATGACCTTTCTTGATAAGAAGGGAAAGAATCGTATAGTTAGTCAAATAGTTAGGCAAATAGTTAGGAAAGAGTTGTTTTCTTTTAAAAGATTATGTAAGATGTCTTATCTTTTAGAATAGATTGGTAAGACGTCATTTTCTTATCTTTTAGTAGAAGGTATTGTAAAGAAGTTTGAAGTCCGACTCTTCAGTATAAAAAGAGTCACTCTGTAAAGAAAGGGGGCATCGATGAATATGCCTTCTCTTTTACCTTTGTAAAAATTCCGATATGAATAAACACTAAGAGTTTGTGAGTAGTTTCTTGAGCATAAATATTCTTACATTATAATCTCTTCTCTTTTATAAAAAGAAAAGACTCCCCTTTCATACTTAACCCTTACGCCTAGAGGTAGGAAACGAAACTAGGCTGTGATGTAGTATTCTGAAGGAACGCCAAGGGAAGTTACCTGGTAACAGGTTGGAACTGAAACTCCCGGTAAAAGTCTCGGCGGATACCCGGAGTATTTGCGGTCAAAACGGGATAAGGTATGGAAGCGTAGTGGACCCTTATCTTCTTTATTTAAGTTAAGAAATTATACTGTTATAATATTATAATGCTCAAGAAAATTACTCTACTTTTGAGATCATGATTATTTTAGACATAACATATTCCTCTACAGGATTAATTCTAAAAATAGAACAAGATAACAATATTGTTAGATACGAGAATATACCCACACTAATATATCGAACCAGTAATTTTTCTGGACCACCCCCGCGTGTTGGTATCAGAGCCATGATAGACATAAACAATGTAGAAGTAGATATAAGTCATAAAAAATTATATTTAGATATTAATATAAGGCAGGAAAATCCTTTAAGAAAATTTGATAGAATAACCGATAACTTAAGGTGTAATGAAAATTTTGAAGATATCAGCCAAGAAATACCAGGATAAATAATGACTCAACCGTCTTTTCAAGATATAAGACTTGATAACAAAATGTTATGGAAATTTAGAGAATATCTGAAACTGGGTATGATAAATAGAGAAAAGTGTAGACAATTACTAAATAGACTCATAAAAGATAAAGAAGATATACACTGCATCAAACAGGTCTTAGAATTATTAAATGAACATGATAGTATGATAACAGACCAGAAAGATAACATACAATTAATTAAAAATGAGATTCCTATTCATTCTTCCAGTTTAGGATAAAATAAAAAAATTACCCTCTTTCACAGAAATAAGACTAGATTATTCTTTATTTTGGGATTTTAGCAAAAAACTAAAGAGATATTGAATAAAACTTAGTGCATTAGAAAAATATTCAAAAATGATAAATAATAAAGAATATCCCAGTAAAGAAAAAGAAATAAATTTGATCAACAAGTCTTTAGAAGATTATAACGAAGAAATAGATAGACAAGAACATAATATAAGGCTACTAAAAAACTATTATTTTAAAAGACATATAACTAGCCTAGGATAAATGGAGGATAAAGTTAGGTACGAAACAATAGATAATAATGGACCATTAAAAACAGATAAAGACCTATCTGAATTACAAAAAATTATAATTTATTTTAGTAAAATAATATTAGCAGAAGTAAAAATACTTCGCGAAATAATAAAATCTCAGAAAGAAAAAGAATTCAGTAGGGATACAAAAATAGAAGAAGAAACAAAGAAAGATTCTATAGGATCACATATATCCAAAATAAAAATACCAGATGGATACGGAGGAAATAATCTAAAATGGTAAACTCAGATTCAGAAAATTCAGAATTAGATAATCTTATTATTAAACTAGAAGAAATAAAATTAGAAAATAATAATATTATTAATCTTAAAATGGATACCTCGGTAAAATCAAAAGTAAATTGGAATCCTAATGTGACAGAAATACCGGCTACAGCCGAAACAAGTAAAACTAAAGTTAGTAAATCTTCAAGAGCTTATGCAGGAATTGAGGCTGCTCTAAAAAATAGAGATAATCATACTCCTATTGGATCTATGAAAAGTGAAGCAATTGATCCCTTCGGGATATATTTAGATTTAGATTGTATAAACAATACAAAAGAAGCTATAGATAGATGGGAAACTGCACTTAGAATAGCAGTTACGGTAAACAAGATGGATTCTGATATAACCAAAAATTTTATAGAACGAAGTTTATTAAATAGTGTGTTAAGATTTTGGCAAAATCTTAGTTCTACAGATAGAAATGCAATATATGAAAATGAAGAAGATGATGCTATTCATGTTGCTAACCTAATTACTAGAGCAACTGAGGCTATTAGATTAGAATTTGCTGGTGAAGGAAATTTTTTAAAAGATCCAGGTATTATCAAAAAGTATATGATAACACTATTAAGATTGCAATTATATGATATTTGTCAAATAGACAAATATATTTGTGTATTCCAAGACTATTATTACCATATTTATAACAGGGTAGAACATATGGAAACATACCTTTCTATGTTCTTTACAAAAATACCCGACCCATGAGGTAAAAAATTAATAGATACATATAATCCAGGAACAGTCGATACCTTAGGAAAAAGGATAACGCATTTAAAAGATAAAATGATTGAATGGTGTGGGGATGCCATTCTAGCAAAAGCCACACGAGGATTAAGGAAAAAAGTTGCAATATGTTGTGACAATCCAAAAACGCCATTAATGATTGGATGTGATAGCCCATATTACTATGAAAAAATTAAAAGAAAATATAAGAAAAGGAGACACTTTAAGAAAAGATATTTTAAAAAGAGAAAAGCTAGATATTATAAAAAGCAAGAGTATAAAAGATATAAAAAACCTTTTTATAAGAGAAATAATAAGAAGAAAAATCCTCAGGAATGTCGATGTTATTACTGCAAGGAAATTGGACACTATGCTAATAAATGTCCTAAAAAATTTAATAATAATAAAAAGATAGAAATTAATGAAGATATTGAAGAAATGATAAAAATGAAAGAATTCATATTACTAAATAATTTTGAAGAAGTTGATTCAGACGATACTATTTTTATACTAACAGATACTGATTATTATTCATCTTCGGAAGATAGTCAAAATGAATGAAACGCTAGAATTAAAACAAGATCAAGATATTATAGAAGAATCGATAGAGCAAACAGGAGAATATCAACAAGATCTTCTCATAGACAAAAAGAAATTAAAACAGATTCAGAAAAAAGGATTTACCTTAAGTAATTATTCTGGATTTAAAGTAGATATATTTGACAAATTAGGATTAAGAAAGAGAAATCATCATTTATACTATGGATTAAATGTAAGAGAAAGAGCGTTAGAAGTTTCTCTTTCATCCAATAAAGTTATGATACCATTATTGTCCAAAAAAGATGTACAAGAAAAATTACGAAAGATAGAACCCGAAATAAGAAACACGTTAGGATGGATTCATATTGGAGTTATACAAATTATAATAAAGTCTACTTTTAGGGAAGGATTAGATACACCAATAGATTTAGCAATTGTAGACAATAGGATAATAAATAGAAAAGAAGCTTGTTTAGGAATACTAAGAGAAAATTTACGATACGGAAAAATAAAATTTAATATATACCCAAGAATTTCTTATCATATGCTTGATAAAGACGTTGACAAAGCTTTAAGTTTGATACAAGATTTTAAAAGAAAAGAATTCTTTATTAAAGATAATAGACCTTATTCTATTACTTATATGATATCATATGCTATTTCTAATACTCATCATTCCGATTGCTTTGTAATAAAAGATATAATTGATTATCCCTATTTATTTGAAGAAATAAGTCAAGTACAATTTCCCAGCATGGCTAAAATACGGGAAATAGATGATACTTTATTAAACCTAGATTTACTACCAAAACCATTGATTAACGAATTATCTAGATTATCTTTTATAGGACCTAGAGTAATCAATCAATTAGGATTTAGAAGCACAGCTTCAGAAAAATTTAATAGAATACATTTAGAAGCCAAGAATGATGAAGTAAAAAACGATAAGATAAAGGGAGAATATTTTAATGGAATAGGATTCATTCCTGTAAATATTCTAATAGATACTGGTGCTAATGGAAATTATATTAGCCATAAACTTTGTGATAGTTTGCAAAAACATAGATTACTTAATAAACACCAATATACAAATTTTAGTGGAGAACTGCATGAAATAAATAATGCAGTAGAAACAATTATAAAATTTGAAGATACAACAATTCCAATTAGACTATTAGTCGAAAATGAAGGATACAATGATACACTTGAAATAATGTTAGGAACTACTTTCCTATATAATGTAAAACCTTACGATATACTTGATCATGGAATCAAGTTTACTTATAATCAAAAGGAAATATATATTCCTAAATGACCAGTAAATATAGTATATATATTCCAATAGGAATAACCTATAAAGATTATAAAGCAGAATACTTTGCTGCTTATATTGATAACGGGTCATCAGCATGTTGTTGTAAACCTGAATGCTTTCCTCTTGAATATCATCAAGAATTACCTCTTACTAAAGGATTAGATATATCTAGTAATGTAGTAACATTAACTAGAGGAATAAGCCAACCGATTATATTACTTGGACATTTTTTAATTAAATGTCCACCATTTTATTTTCATAATACTGGACAAGATGTTTT
>MCJB01001286.1:0-15802 GCA_002018475.1 Nicotiana obtusifolia | reverse complement strand
ATTCCTTTTTTATATTCAATATCAAAGTCAAACGGAGCCAATTGGGTTTGCCATCTTGCAAAAATTAATTTAGAAGCATCATGCTTAAAATCTTTATTGAACATAAATTTAACAGCTTGAGCATCTGTTCTTATTAAGAACTTTTGATTATATAAATCATCCTGAAATTTAATAACACATTTAACAATAGCAAGCATTTCATGGGCTACAGTTGCATATTTCTTTTGGGCCTCAGTCCATTTTCCAGAATAATATCTGATAAGATATTCTTTCTTATCATTTGGATTTACCTGCTTAAGGATTCCTCCGAATCCAATATCAGAAGCATCTGTTTCAATAATTTTTTGCCATAAAGGATTGGCAAGAGTTAGACAAGGTAAAGAACTGACTTTCTTTTTAATAAGTCTAACAATATTGGTATGCAAATCAGTCCAAGGCAATTTATAACCCTTTTTCAATCTTTCATAAAGATGTGCCAAATCTTTAGACAAGTCTTTTATAAAAGGAGATATATAATTTAAACTTCCTAAAAATCTCTGTAATTGAGTTCTATCAGTGATTACATCAGGAAATTTAGAAGCAAATTCAATTGCACGCTGAATGGGAGTTATTTTTCCTTGACAAATATAATGTCCAAGCAATCTAATATTGGTTTGAAATAAACTCATTTTTGGTTTAGATATAACCAAACCATTCTGTATCACAATTTTTTTGAAAATATCAAGATGCTTGTAATGCAGTTCTAATGTTTTAGAATAAACAAGAATGTCATCAATATAGACAATAATAAAATTCAAATAAGGATTAAATATATCATTCATAATTTTCTGGAATTCAGAAGAAGCATTTTTTAAACCAAACAGCATAACATTCCATTCGTATTGTCCAAACGGAACATTAAAAGCAGTTCTATAAGTATGCTCTTTGAACAATTGAATCTGCCAATAACCAGATTTTAAATCGAATTTTGAAAAAATATTTGCATCATATAATCTTGAAAGCAAATCCTTTTTATTTGGGATCGGATATCTGATCCATTTTAAAACTTTATTTAAAGGTTTATAATTGATTACTAATCTAGGAATACCACGTTCTTTTCTGCAGCATTGTTGACATAAAAAGTAGTACAAGACCATGGAGATTTAGAAGGTTTAATCAAATTCTTTTGCAAAAGTGTATCAATTTCTTTTTTGCAAAATTCTACCAGTTCGGAATTCATCTGGCAAGGGCGAGATTTAGTAGGAATATTTTCCTCTGAAAAAGTTTCTTCATATGGGAGAGAAACAACATGCTTTTTTCTATCCCAAAAAGCACTAGGATGATCGGCACAAATAGATATAGCAAATTATTCAGAAATTAGTTTAATCTTTTCTTGAACCTTTGTAGTTTTCAAAATATCATCTATAGACATGCTGTATATTTCATGTTGCAAGGAATTCATATGAAATAATTTTCTATCAATGAGAGAATTAATATTACGAGCAAGAGGTTCAGTTATAAACTGAAATGAAATCTTTTTCCCCATATATGTAGCGTCGAACCCATTGCTATCAACATGAGTAAAAGGATAAATGGTCTGGATAAAAGGAGTTCCTAATATAATAGGAGGAAATATTTTATCTTTAACAACAATAAAGAAATGAGGAATACAAACTTTCTGTTTGCAAACATAAGCATTAGGCAGTTTATATTCTATTTTCATCCTATCACCAGAAGCAGAACTAACTTTATGAGAAGTTTTCTGAAAATATCTAGAAGGAATTATTCCTTCTTGAATACAACTAATATCAGCACCGCTATCAATAAGAGCAGTTTCGGTAATTGAAAAATTATTATCAACCAAAATAGTACACTTAACATACCATTTATGTGAAGTAATTATTTGCATCATTCCTAAACAAGTCGTGATTAGGATCAACAATAATCTTTTTAGAAAATTCAGAAATTTTTTCTGTATCATTATTCTCAGGCAGCATAATACCCTTTTTCTTATCATCAGTAGAAACATTTTGCTCAACTCGTCCTATTCTATGATCCAAAATCATTTGATTTTATTTAAGAGACTTAATCTCATTTTTTAATCGTTCGACTTCAATTTTTAAATCATCCATTGAAGAGGTATAACTAGGAAGATTCATATTTTGTGGAGAGTTCTTTTCTAAAAGCCGTTTTTGAACTTCCGCCATAGAATATGGAACTTCATCTAGTATATCTCTTTTTTCGAATAGGCTTATCAGCCGAATTTTGAAGTAAAGTAGAGGCCATATTAATACTTTTTTTAGTAAATCTAAAATATTATCAGAATTAATTGGTTTTATTTCAAAATCATTTTGAAATTGGGATTGTATTTTATAAAAATCTAGATTTTCACATGAACAAACACCATTACCAGTGTCACATTTATCACAAGTAGTATCATCAGATAAATCAAATAATTTAATAGACATTTCAGACGAAGCAGATGAAGTATAATCAGTATCATAATCGTCTGTAGAACTTTCTGCCATAACCTGCAGAAGTTTTTCTTTGGATTTATCATCCATTTCAAGAGCGAGAGCTTTAAGCTTCTCTTTCTTGCAATTTGGAGCAATGTGACCAAACTTGCCACATTTATAACATTTTATATCTTTCAGATCTCGTTTAGATCTGTTCTTAGCGAATCGCTTTTCTTTGTGATACTTTCTTCGAGCATATTGCTCTTCTTTGGATCGACGATGTCTCCTCTTGCCTTTTCTTTGGTAATAATCGTCTCTATCATTTCCTTTCTTTCCTTTGCTCCTTTTCTTTTTAAAGGAGGAGCCATCTTCCATTCTGAATTGTTGACAGAAATCGCCTAACTGATTTCTTTCAGTTAGTTTCTGTCACTTGAGCTGTTGTTTTAACTTTAGCTCGTTACAAAGACTTAACCCTTCTTGGGTACATACACCAATTAATTTGCCATAGGTGTATGTATTATAAAGAATCTGGACATTATTTCCACGAAGAGCTTTTCTAACTCTTTCTGCAAATAAAGAGGGCAATCCATCTATAAACTTTCCTTTCCAATGTTCACTATTACTTTCGGGTAAATGCATTACCCTACTAAGAAAGGTGTCCATATACCAACGAAACTCACCTAAATGTCTACATCTAAGCCCATTTAATAATGTACGAATATTTTCATATATATTGGTAAATCCACCACTGAAATGTTCTATGATTGTTAAAACTAAGGTATAGACACAATCTTGTCTACCTGCAACTAAAGCTCTTCCTAGGTTATCTACCCCGGGTTCAGTCTTAATAGCATTGTAGATAGCTGCTCTATCTTCAGCAGACATAAAAATATCCCACCAGCCTCTTAATTGGCTGGTAAATCCTGCAACAATCATTCTGCAAATCACTATTTATGTATTTCTTTCAGAAGTAGCTTTGCAGATTGTGGAATACATCAACATACGATGTACTAGAATACTAATTTGTCTATCAGTCAAACCATCTAAATTCCATTCGTAAATGGCATCACCGTTATAACTGGTGTTAGTTTGGTTCCAGTCTCTTTCTTCAACTAGAACATCCTGAGGGGTTGGTCTAGGATAATAATAGGTATCCATTCTAGGCTTATCACCATATCTTTTGCCTAGTTTTTTAAGCTTATTTAGTTCTGATTTGGTTTCTTCTCTATAATTTTTGGAAGGATCAGAAATATTCTCTGCATATTCAGAGGCTAAATCGAGGGGTTTGAGGTTTAAACTCGCTAATTTTTCACTAAGTAGTTGTTCTAAATCTTCTCGAGATTTAATCTGAAATCCCGCAATATCTGGGGGTCTTTGTATAGAGGGTGGTAACTTAGTGGATAAAGAGGGCTCATCTGAAATTACTTGAGCCGAATGAACTACTAAAGAACGATCTGATGAAGGAGGAATACTAATCTTTTTCACCAAATCAATCAAACAATCAAGTTTTGAATATAGAAAACTAATATGTTCACCCAAAACTTTAACATATAAAGACAAATAATTATTTTGAGAAATCAGATTATTAATCTCTTTAACTCTATCGCTGGCAATATCATCTTCAATAAATCTTTGAAAAGCAGCAAAAGTAATACCTGTATTATTAGGTAATACAAAAGGAGCTTGTGGTGGATAAATACCATTCACGACTTTTCCAGAATTTTCTAAATAAGTTCGTTCAAGTACTTTGATGTAAATAGGCATATAAGTTGATAAAAACCATGGAACAAAATATACTATTTGATTATGTAAAGCACAGAATTCATAAAATTCTTGAGAAATACTTCTTTTATCATCAGTACTATAATACTCAGTATACCAGTTTTTAAAACTTTTCCATATATCAAGACAAAATTCTGCTAAAATATGCTTCCTTGCCGGTGATCCCGGACTAAAATCTATTTGGAACTTAATCATTTAAACTTCATCTGGATCAAAATCCATTTCGGATGTAGAAGGAATGTCCTTATCAGAAGATCTATCATTAGCATCTTTCACAATATTTTTAGAATTGACCTTTATGCGTTCGACTCGCTTAGTATCATCAGTAGTGGAAATCGTATGAAGAGATGCACATCGGTTTATCCTGGCAGGACCATAAGTAGGTTCTATAGGGGCCATATAAGAATGGGTAGAAGGTAGAAATAACTTTCTACTATTAGAAAAAGAATGTCTAGAAGGTATTAAAGATTTATTATCCTCAAACAGAATGCAAATTCTTCCTTCAGGGGTTTGACTTACATGCGAATAATCATGATTGGTAATATCATGAGATTGTTGATTCGGTGATATAACAGTGTCTAAGATCCATGTGGAAGGAAAATTAATTTCATTCCACTCAATAAGTCTCCTAGTGGTGACTTTGGATATAGCAAAATTGGTTTCAAATACCATGGTTTCATTTGACGTATCTGTCAATTTACATCGAGGATTCAAAGTGGACAAGAACTTATAATAAATTCTGTAAGATAAACATATAAGTTCAGATCCAGGAGCATAGTTATAACCATGAGTCTTAACATTTAATGTTAAAGCATCTAGAATATTGATGTCAGATAATGATAATTGCAAATTGGGTTGAGTATTAAAATATACAGGACCATAAGCCACCGTAGATTCGATAGAACCCATCAGAGATGCTCTAAAATTTAAATTTCTAGCATCTCTTAATGCAGCCATAAAAGATTCCGGTAACCCTTTAAGGGTTAATGGCTTAAATGCAATTTGTACCATGCCAATATGCATAAAACTATACTTTTTTCTATGTGAGATAATATCACGTTCATTTAATAAACGCACAGTTTGCTCAGAAGAATTTAAAGCTAAAGATTGTTAAGTTGTTTTTATCAACTGTTTAGAAGATATTCTATCAAAAAATCCATAATCATAAATTTTATTAATAGGAATCTGTGGAATAGTCAATTTATTTAATAAATCTAGGTTCAGAGGTACATCTACCTCTTCAAGTCTAGTATTTTTTATACTAGTTTCTCCGATATCCATGTTCAATATGAATATCTATGTTGAATACTATAACTGTCAAATATCATAAACAATTCCTAGGTAGTAATAATAATAATAATAATAATAATAATAATAATAATAATAATAATAATAATAATAATAATAATAATAATAATAATAACAGGGAAGGAAATAGGAAATAAAAGTAAGGCAGTTAATTTACAAAAATGAACTCAATCCTCAAATTCAGTGAATCCAGAATACCAGTCCTCAGTTATCAAATGCTGGAAACTAACATAATACAACAACGAGTACAACATACAATCCGTTGCGGCGCGCACCCGATCCCACCATACACACACAATCCTCCCTTGTTTCACCACATCAATATCAAAATCACATATAAAATTATTTGCGGGCCGCAACTCTATCCCACTGTATCATCATAATCAATATCATAATTGTCTCTTATTTCACCTTAATATCATTTATCAATGTCAAGAATCACATATACAACTGTTGCATCGCGCAATCCGATCCCATCATATCAATATTAAATTCTCTCTTATTCTACCATATCACAACCATTACGGCGTGCAACCCGATCCATAAATAAATTCAATAAATGTAATCAATTCAACAACTCAATTCACAACAATCTTTACGATTAAAAATATGAAAGTTTAAGAGTAGTATATTGCAGGTTTCAATATTGTACCAATTTGATAAATTTGACGATAAGTCTTAAAACAGCCTGCGATATATTTCTTGTATGATGAGGACACCTCCTGAACTAAATCTGAGTAGACTATGAGTTTTGTTTATCTTTCACTTTGAAGACAAAGGCTAATGCTGAATAGTACCATTATTTAATAGCATAATACGTGTTGAAAAATTTCTGAGTTGCTCAGCAGGAAAAAGGAGAAGCGAAAAGCAAAATAAGTATAGAGTGGTGAAATAATTTTCCGTGCTTGCCCTATAATTTATAAAAAGAACAAATAGTTCAGCTGGCAATCGTTTCATACATGTTTGCATGAGATATAATTTTTGCCAATGAATATCTACTCTCTTCATAGCATGTCTAACTCTCTGATTTCCTCCCATTCCTCTCCTCTTTATCTTGTGCCTGTACTAGCTACCAGTATGCATACGATGTATGACTGAGCTAGTTCACATTGCTCCAACTTTGTAGTTTTGGCACGTTTTGCCTTTTGGACATAACAAGCACCTGAAGTCGGTTGCAGCTGCATATTTGAAGTCACAGTCTAATTCCATGATCACTTCCTTGCCTTCTTTTGCGTTCAAGAGTTCAAGTAGTGGCTATACATCCCCAACCTCATTATGTTCCACATGGAAATGTAGTTCCATCTCCTATTGCTCCTTTATTGAGAGTGGGAGGGGACAGTCAGTCTATATCTTGCGATGGGAGAGTCTCAACTAGCAGCCCTGTTGCAACACCTGGCTTCATGCATGGATCTCCTTTGTCCGATGATTCTTCTCAACATTTTGATTCTGAAAGATTGAGTGATGCTGTTAGCAATGTTGTTGTTAATCATATAAGACCCAGGCCACTACACAATTCACTCTATTCTCTGTGTGTGCTGGCCATTTGTGCCTTAGCAAAGGATCCATCAACTCGTGTTGCAGGTCTTGGCCGGAAAGTGCTTTCGATTATTGGGATTGACCAAGTTCTTGCCAAGTCTGTCAAGTCAACTGTTGAATCCGCAACAGCTCCTGGCTCTAGTTTTGCTGGATTGAATCGATCGTCTTCTTGGTTTGACATGAGTGGAGGTATATTTGGTGACTCGAAGGAGACTAAGAGTCAATACTATTTTAGTTTCTCTAAACCCACAACCCACTAAATAAGTATCAACCTTGATGTTCAACTTTCCAGATGCTCATTATGCCTTTTGAAGTAATCATTTAGCTGTTGCAGGTGGACATTTACCTGACTTTTAGGATTCCTCCTGTTAGTCCCCCTCTGTCCAGTTACTTAACATTGCGAAGAGTTTATTCTTTAGACTTCAGGCCTCACCTAATGAACTCTCCAGACTCAGGATTAGCTGATCCGCTCTTGGGTTCTGGTGGATCTTCTGGAGCTTCAGAACGCAGTTTTCTTCCACAGTCAACCATCTATAATTGGAGTTGTGGCCACTTCTCAAAGCCACTTCTTACTGCAGCTGATGATAGTGAAGAGATCATTGCTAAGAGAGAAGTGAAGGAAAAGTTAGCTCTTGACCTCATTGCAAATGCCAGCACTGTTGTGAGTCGACTAGGCTCATGTTTCTTTCCCTCTCCCACCCCCATCTTTCATGTGTATTTGTCATCATTTATATGGAGCGCGTCTAATATGATCTTGCTAACTTCAAATTTCCAGCGGTGAGCAGACTGCATTATCAAATTGCCAGTTGGGATACAAAGTTTGAGTGTGGTACGAAAACTGCTTTGCTGCAGCCCTTCTCATCAATTGTGGTTGCTTCAGATGAGCGTGAATTGATCAGGTAGAGGAATCTCATTGGCCTGAATGAAGACATTGTTTGCTATGGTTCCTTCCCCTCGCGTTCTTCTATTGCAGAACTGCGGGAAGGGTGGGTTAGTTCAAGTACTAGGTTAGTCTAATGGGAGCTATGTGTAATCTGTAGTTCGGCCAACAATGCTGCTTTGTTGGTAAGCAACCATTCTCTGGTGGAAGGACTAAATGCTGGTCAAAGTTAGGACACAAGTCCAGAAAATATGCTTCGTCTGAAATAATTCACATCTTCGTGGAGCTTCAAGAAAGAGAAGCCATTTCTATTGAAATCCTTTTTTGACCTACTCTTGTATGGTGCTCGGATCAGGTGTTTTGCTTGGTTCTAAAATTTAATGATGTTTTAACATAAAAGATACGTCTAGAGGATATGAGTGATGGACTAATTTGTGGATAGGGAAATCGTGACCTCTTATTTACTTCACTTTATTGGAATCAAATATCATCTATTTGGCGAGTGCTCAATTCTCGAGAAATCTCAAACCTTTCCCTGTGATTCATGCTATGTTTCCCAACAGATTTGCTGCATCAGTTGCTTATTTTTGTTGTTCTTTCTCAGTCTTCTCACCCCTTACGCGCGTCACCTCAGGAACAACTTCTCAACTTTCTGGCAGTTAAGGTTTGAGATGTTGAGTTTCTTTTACATGGTAAAGTTTTTGGTGATTAGGTTTGATATGTTGAGCTACTTGTACGTGTTAGATGACTGGACAACATTCTACTAGTTTTATTTCTTTGTGCAGTTGCAGAAATATCATGGTTCTTGTGCCTTTGTGTATTACAGGGCGTGGAATTACAAGGAGGCTGCCCTTCTTAACAGCTTCGACAACCATGGTTACCCTGATAAAGGAATTTCAAAGCTCTGCCTCGTGAATGAGCTTGATGAGAGCTTGCTCCTTGTTGCTTCAGGTAAACATCTGCTGTGCCATATGTTTTTCTTTCGGTATTTGATGTTGCACACATTTAATCAAGATTGATGGTGGATGCCTTAATTTTTAACAAAGTTATCTATAAAAGGTGATGGCAACATACGGATTTGGAAAGACTATACTGAAAGAGGTCAACAGAAACTAGTTTCTGCATTCTCTTCAATTCAAGGTCACAGACCTGTTGCGCGCAGTGTGAATGCTGTTGTGGATTGGCAGCAGCAGTCTGGATACCTGGTATGTATAACGTATTTGATTCTAAAAAGTTAGTAAGTGAATGTAAAGCTGTCTGATATTTCCAATTTATTCTATTATAACTTACCTATTTCCTAAGTGCATCCACTACAACATCAATTTTTTTCTTTGATAAATCACGTTTCATTTCATTAACATCCCACCTAATTGGTGTCAAAAGCTATTTTCAACGTGTGAGAGCTAGTTGCTCAAACACGGGTGTGGGTGTCCGACATGGGATATATAAATTCTAAGATTCAGGGCTGCGGATCCTAGTATGAATACGGGTGTTGTGCGGCTACAAATAATTCAAAAAATAAAATATATAAATATCTCTAAATATGATACATTTGATTAAATTATCTTTAATATGGCAAATAATGGAAGAGGTTCTTGCATTGTTGATGTATAATTGGAACTTGTTATAAGTGGTAAGCATAAGAAATATATTCTAACTTATGATTTTATCTTATGGTTAGTTAGGTTCAAGTTTAACCGTGCTCCTAATGCTCGCTAACCGGTTTGAGAATATTTTGAGGTGGTCGAAGACAATGAAGACGCAAAACAAAGTGCAAACCAGTGTACCAACGTCTTTAATTGTCATAAGAAATATAATGATACAAAAGGTTATGATGAAGGCGTGAAGCATATTAAGAGATGTCTTGAGCATCATCTGCATCTAGGAAGACAACTTTGTATTTAAGTTAATGTGTTGGCAATTAGTGTTATTTTGGATTTGGTGAATTCTAGACTTAGATTGTGACTGCTAATGTTTAGTATTTGGTGATGGATTTTAGACTTACTATATTTTATGTGCTTTGGTCGTGAATTCTGACTCTTTATTTCTCATCATCAAGTTTGGGTATTTACATTTTATTAATGTTGTTTGGTTTAGTAGTCTGCCACGGTGTATTTCTGTTAGATATTTAGCGTGATTGTATGGTGTTTTTGCACAAAAAGCTTGTGCTAATGCTTAAGCTTGTAATTTCAGCAAATTGGTACCTATTTGACACTTCGGTTATCAAAAACTGTTTGATCACTTTCGTGGAGAATCTGAATCAATACATAAGTATTGGAATCAATTCTGACTCAATTTATTTAATGTGTTAATTACTTTCCGACCAAGTATAGCCTATTTTTTGAAGCAGAAAATAACCCAGCATACCAAGCCCATACCGACCAAACTATACACCGAACCGACCACCCACCCCTAATTACATGTAATGTCGTCGCACAAGTTAACTTTAAGTAGATGTTTTACACATTTCGCTTATATGTCAATTTGAATTTCTCATCAGCTTGCATCTGGTGGATTTCTTTAACATGGCTAGGAATCTTGACAAAGAGCAGCTTGTAAATACTACTCCAACATCCTCGGATTACAGCATCTCAGCATTGGTGAGTTTTTTCACATTTTTCTGAGAGTTTATAGTATTAATTTATTTGTTCATTTACTAGAAAACCGTTAGCATTGTTTAAGTATTTGTTTTCTATCTTGTGCTCGGATTTTGAGAAATGAAATAAGACGATTTTAAAATTTGAGCAAACCATGAAATATTGATGAATGAAATGGTCTCCGAAGAACACCCCTCATTCCTCAACACACACACGAGCGAGTAAACATGTACACACACGTGTAAACATGTACATATGTATATTTTTTTTATAAGGCATGTGAAAAAAAAAAGGGCACTAATCTCCTGCTATGGGCAGGGTCCGAGAAAGGGCCGGATCACAAGGGTCTATCGTACGCAGCCTTACTCTGTAATTTTGCAAAAAACTATTTTCACAGCTCGAACCCGTGACATTCTGGTCACATGACAGCAACTTTACCAGTTATGCCAAGGCTCCTCTTCTTGTAAGGCATGTGCATATGTATACTATATATGAACATGTATAGTATACATGTCTTTTGGGTCGATCTGTACTTGCCAAAATCCAGATATTAAATCAAATTTAGAGAAAATCGTGGCAGCATAGACTCTTTGTAATAAGTCTTTCTTGTTCGGAATAGGATACCTAATCCATCTAAGTGCTGCGTTAAGAGGCTTGTAGTTGATGACCAAGCGGGGGACTCCGCGCTCGATTTCGGAGTTTTTGTTGACATAGAATGCCGCACAACTCCAGGGAGACTTTGAAGGAGAAATTATCTTCTTGTCTAAGAGATCATTGATCTCTTTTTGACAATGCATTGCAAGCTCGTGATTCATTTGAATAGGTCGAGCTTTAGTAGGGATGCTTTTTTCGTCAAAGTCAGGTTCATAAGGAAGCCCAACAATGTGCCTCTTACGTTTCCAAAATGCCATTGGCAAATCGGAACAAAGCTCCTGCTGAATCTTAGCTTCTAAACTTTTAATTTTAGAAGAGCTTACAGAATCAGTTAACTGCTTCTGTATTTTTTTGGAAAGCTACGTCTTCTTTTAAAAACTTAATTTGTTTTTCTTTATTTTTCAAAGAATGTATGACTGCATAAGTTGGAGGCTTATGGAAAGGAAGAAGGACATTGCTTGTGGGATAATCCACATGAACGCCTTTATTTGTAACCAGGTAAGGTTTGCAAAGCTGAATGAAAGGAGTACCTAGGATTACTGCATTGCAAAGGTCTTTTGCTAAGAGAAATGGAGTCTGGATGAACCTGTCTGGTTCCTCTGGGGAGGTCATAATCTTTACAGAAGGAAGTTTGTAAGTGATCTTAAGTTTTTCACTAGTGGCGGCCCGTAGGCGTTCCTTGGTTTTTATGAAAAACCTGGTTGGAATGGCACCTTCTTAGATGCAGCTTCTGTTTGCTCCAATGTCAAATAAAGCTACGCCAGTCCAAACAAAAGATTTACTGACGATGAGAGTTACTCTAACATGGTATTTCTGAATCCTTATAGAAGAAAGATGTCCTAAGAAGGATTCTGTTTCATCATCGTCTTGGTCAGAGGTTGCAACTGCCTGTACAACCTCTTTGAGCTTTTGTGGCTCACTAGACAATTGTTGGAGGACAAGTCTATCAAGTTCTTGTCTTGCTTTTATTTCTCTAATTTCTTGTTTTAGGTGTGCTATCTCAGATTGAAGGTCTAAGATGGTCACCTTTGAGACCTTAGGATTATCAGAGGGAAATCTCTTCAAGATATCAGTAATGTTGTAGGTATTAGCTACCTGAGGATAATTTTGAAGAGTTGAAGATGAGGTTGTTGAAGGTTTATTAAGGACTGTCTTAAGTTTTCCTAAATAGTCCTTTGGTATCAGAGCCAGTGGGGAAGTAAGGATGTGATTCTTGTTTTTAACATACTGTTATGCGGTACTGCCAGATCTAGTTTTAAATTCATAGATCTCTTTATTTATTGTTAAGATTGAGAGTTGTTCTTTCTTTATCTTGTTATAGTACAAGTATGTTAGATCTGATGATAGATCTGCAGATCTACTGATTCTTTTCCATAAAATGGTTAAATATATGCTTGTATTATGAAGAATTTTTGAAATGACACTGGGATCCTTTCGGATCTGCACTGTAAGCGTGGTTCCCAGGGATTATGGCGAGGTGATGCCTGCAAATGTACCTGGTAGGCTTGCAGATGGTTTTAAAAAAACTTTGGGTCATTTAGAAGTAATTCTTTGTACAACAATCATAAACATTAGCCCTTTTGAGTAAAAGAATTAGTATACTTACAGATCTACCCTCCATATCTGACGCTAAGCACTATAGTAAGATAAAGTCTAAACAGAACTCTTACAAGGCCTTAAATGCTATAGATCTATGAAGTTTAAACACCAGATCTGACTCTTCCACATACAGTAGCATTACGAACTTGAATAACTTCTTTATGAAACCACTTGGTCTCTCGAGCCAAGGATAGGGAGCTTTTTAATCATTCAAATGCCTTACTTCCACTCTCTCTCGACTAGATCTACGAGTTCTTCTTCTTCCTCCTCTTCTTCCAATTTTAAGCTCAAAGAAGAGATTAGTTTCTTTGATTTGCAGTAATCAATTGACGACTGAAAAATCCCCAAACATCCCCAGTCAACAATTTACAAGTCTCAAAAATGGAGCTTGACAAGTGATTATCACATGTCTACCATTGAGCAAACTATCCCTCTGGAATCAGACCATTAGGAAATCAAACTTCTCAATATCAAATCTATTGAAAAATATAGGAAGAAATATAATTACATCCATTTTGGTTTAGTACAAATAGCCGCTAAGCCTTTATCCAGAGAAGGACTGGACACATCACTCCTTCTATGTCTTAGAGATTCTAGATTCCTAGAATTCAATGATTCTTTACTAGGAATGGTGGAAACCAGTCTTTGTAATGGACCAATTTATTTCGACTGTTTCCCTAACATTACAGTCTCCCTTAAGGATAGAAATATTTTAGATGCCTTGACCCTAAATGTTAAGGCTTCTAATTATAAGACTAAGTGGCTCTCTTCCAGTAGCAATTATTTAC
The DNA here is from genome assembly GCA_002018475.1 of Nicotiana obtusifolia. NCBI lineage: Eukaryota > Viridiplantae > Streptophyta > Magnoliopsida > Solanales > Solanaceae > Nicotiana > Nicotiana obtusifolia. The sequence goes on along the minus strand of MCJB01001286.1, from coordinate 2,223 downwards.
AGAATCCAATATAAGGCAATGAGTTCTGCCTTTAACACTGGAGCTATGAGAACTACTCACAAAGGTAAACAGTTCTCTTCCAGACAAATCTGCAAAGGTCTCATCTGTCTATCCCAAGACCAACCTCTTGGAATCAGGTTTCCCTCCCGGAAAACTGGCTTCTGCAGGATGTCACTCCTACTCAAAAGCCACAAAACACGATGATTTCCCAGATCCAACAACTCCCATCCGGATCTGTGCTAGTTTCCTTTCAGAGGTCCCTTAGCCAAAGAGTAAGTTCCTCTGCCTCTTCGCAGTCTGAAATTCTACCGATTCATTCTACTAGACATTCAATGTCTTCATATCCTACTAGAATCGAGACAGTAGACTTCAAATCTAGAGTTCCACAAGCTAGATATAAGGTAGAAAAACCAGAAACGGTTCCCTCTGCCGACACTACCTACAATCGACTAGATTCTCCTACCTATACGTCACTAGGTGCCGAATTAAGAGATGACAACATCATTGGTGCTTTGGAGATAGAATTTGAAATTGATAAAAAAAGGTCTCCAAAAGGAATTTTACTCTCCTGACAATCTTTTCAAAAGAACTTGGTTTTTAGAAAAATATAAAGGAGAAGAAAGAAAGAAAATTCAAATAATTTTCTGTGATAGTCTAAATGTCATTAGACAACAAATTAATATCTTTGAATGGTTTGAAATTTATGCTGATTTTAACCAGATCGATTTTCCTTTTTCAAACTCAATTAATGTTTCGAAAATATGGAAAACCAATACTGGCGAAGAATTTATTTTCCAACTTCCTCCGTCACAAGGATTTTCGACAAGCTTCGCTAGCAGCTCCGTCACAGCCTCACCTTTCAAAAAGAGAGCTGACACTGAGCCGATCACTGGCAAAGATATCAAAAATATTTTTGAACAAAATAATTACACTAACAAATATTTACAAACTCTTGGAGAATACTTGTTTTCAAATTCATCTCCAGCTTCTCTAAAAAAACCAACAGTAGGAATCTTTACTCCTACAACTCCTTTATTTAAGCCATACGAGATCCCTAGAACCCATACTAGAGAACTTGTTATGCACCGCTCTACAGATTCTACCAAATTCTCTGAACTACAACTGAGAATTGCAGAAATAGAAAGATCCTTAACAATCCAGGAAACTCCAGTCCGACAGACGGAAGATTCTTCTTCTAAGTTCGTAGGAGCTCTAGGAGATACCGATTCGGATAATGAATCTGAACAATTTTCACAAATTTCTCTAGAAAACAAGCCTCCTCTAGAAATAGCACCTATTAAGTCTGAATTTTCCAATTGGCGAAAGCCTCAAAAACTCTATAACCTAGGACTACACAATGCAAGTCCACACCACCAATTCGACTAATGTACTTGAGATCCATATAGAAGAACACTACTAGAATTCCTGCAAAAAGCAATCAAACTTTAGCGATCAACGTTAGTCTGTCAAGAAAAGCGATCAAAGTTGGTCGCTAAACTGATGAAAATAATAAAATAATAATTTTAAATACATTAGCGATAATTGATCGATAATTTCGTCAAACTGTTGACCGGACTGGTCAGACTTGCTTGGTCAAAGAAATACTCAGATTAGCGACCAACGTTGGTCACTTAAGGGGACCCACTTATAAAATTTTAATAATTATAATATTATTTAAATCAAATTATAAAATATAAATAAATAAATCTAAAATTGGCGACCAAAGTTGGTCGCTAAATAAAGAGTAAACAGATAGAGACCAACTTTGGTCGCTAATTTGGGACCCAATTATAAAATTTTAATAATTATAATTTTATTTAAATAAAATTATAAAATATAAATAAATATAATTCAAATTTAGCGACCAAACTTGGTCTCTTAGTAAAATGGAGACCAACTTTTGTCGCTAATCAGGGACCCAGTTCTAACGTTTAATAATAATATTAATATTTTAAATATTATATGAAATATAAATAAATCTGATTTAAATTTAGCGACCAACGTTGGTCGCTAATTTTAAATTATGTATAATTAGCGACCAAAGTTGGGCGCTTTTCAAGTCAACATTGGTCAAAATTAAAATTACCTTTGTATTTACTATCTAAATAATATAAATATAAGTCGTTAACACTTTTGTAATACAAGGGATGAATAGACTAAAATATATTCTAACATGCTATATATGCAGTTAAGTAGTACTACGAAGCGTGTGTGCGTATCCAT